>OZ025199.1:2554820-2772320 GCA_964019065.1 Catostylus mosaicus
TCATCATATTTTATTCATTTGAGCCAAAGAAACCTTATATTTACATTCGCGTGAAGTAGATTTTGGTCTTGCATACATTTTGCGATAATTTTTGTTTTGGTTCCGAGTGTACTGAGTCACGATTTTTTGTCGGCGTTAAAGCTATTTCCTGTGTAACACAATCCTTAAAAAAACATCGTTTTAAATGGCTTGGATTTCAACTCCGATATTCACGAGATCGATTAGGATCACGTCGAAGCAAAGCAAACGTCTGTGATGTGGATAATTTTTGTTCATGCGATTACAATATTATAAAGGTTTAATCAATAGTTTGCTGACATGTTGATTGATCTCTCGAGTTTTGAGCCATTGTAATGAAAATATTTGACTTTGATGAACTACGATTGAAATTGATCATATTGTTCATCGTAAACATGATGATCTGTGTCCAGGATTATCATCATGCCAAATTATAGCTTTAAGTATTTGCTCTTTCGATATCTGTCAGATCTCTGCTTACGTTTTTTATTGTCAATGCATACACCAAGACCATCTCGCACAATCAATTTTTTATCCCAAACCTTAAGTTATGGGCGTCCATAATTGATACCCATAATTATATATTTTTAAATTTTTACACGAAATTTCTTGCAACTTGTATTCCCAGATTTTATCGGATGAAAAAATTTAGATATTATGAAATGAATGCATGACACGAATATGGGAAGCGGGTAAAATGCTTTGTTTTATAGAATGGGCATTTGATTGTGAAGGATTAAAGATAAGATTTTATCACCTTGGCGCAAATGCAAATTAAATGCTAAATTTAACTGCTGCAGCCAGTTTGTAAGTGTGAAAAGATTTGGATTGCCAGACTAAACTTCATCCATGCAGGGATAACAAAAAGGTGAAAGGCCTTTATATAATTTGAAATGTGTATTTTATAAACAATTTTCAAACCAGTGCCTTATTGGCTTTGGGGCTGAAACCTCCACTAGTATATTTCTGGTACAATACTACGTTTTCATGTTAAAGTCACTCGCCCCTCTTGGCCCCTAAACCCCTTGGCCCCCTTTTGATTTATTCAGTGTTGGTTGTCCTCTAATTTTGAAAACCTGTTTGCCTGCTATTCACTTATTGCCAAGAATCATTGGAAAAAATATTAATTAAATAGTGTGATACTCTATTTTCATTCCAATCCAAAAATCGATATATCAACATCCTTTTCCTTTTTAGTCAAAATTTACAGTTTGCAATTTTGAGGCAGTTAGATTGGCTTTTTTTCTTATGTAAGTTTGTTTTAAACAACATTCTTAACAAATGAATGGGGATGGTTAAGAAAAGTTTAAAAAGATGAATTGAATATTCAAGCCAAAATTCTTTACCTGAATTTTCGCTCATTTTGAAGCTCAGGATACTAAATTGCATAAGAATAAGTAGGGTAAAATCACTGGGGAAAAAAACTACAACAATACAAATGAACAGATCAAGCTGTGATTCCAATACTGTATCCCAGCATTGTTCAATTCAATGAAATTTTATTAAAGAAACAATTTTCACAATGTACAATAACAAAAACTTAAAATGCCTTAGAAATAGATTGAATAACATTGAATAGCAAGAAAATTAAAAATAAAAATTTTGTATATGATTAAGGGCTACATGGGACACATAAAGAAAACTCATAACAGAACTATGAAGATAAGAGCCAAACTTGGATTTTTTCATGAAAACAAACATTTTAAAGGTAGTTAAATTGTAAAAAGGTTAGTGGAAAAGGCCAGGCTGAAACAAAGCTAGAAATCAGATATGGAGACAGATAGGCCAGCTTCAGGTTAATTTAGTTTTGGTTAATCTTGACCTATTCAGCCACTCTGAAATGCTAGAAGAGATTCAATGCTAATTATTGAATAAGTCTGGATCATCTGATTTTGTTCCTACTACTAATCATAGGAAATCTGAGATGTTTTTGGCTTGAGTTCTGCAATCAAAGCCTATCTTAAAGCTTAAGGAGTGACTTGATTGCTTGCTTTGGAGTTAAAAGTGTTTATGGTACACAGTGCATCATTTAAGGTGTCAGTATACCAGTGAAGGGCACAAATGCACAACTATTTTAAAAGTTCTGTGTTGCAACAATCAACATTTCTCAACCGAGAGCAGTGTTATTGCCATAAAAAACCAATTTTTGCAAGGTTACAGTCTAGAAGCAGCTGGGACAAGATAGTGAAATAACTGGGGGTGTCACACCTACCCACACCAATTTGTTTGCACCCCCTGATGAGAGAAAATCAATATGAATATGTGCAGGAAGGAGGGTCAGTAGAAGGGCAGCATTATTGATGTCAGCTAATGTTTCCTCCCAACAAACTGTACTTAATTAACATATTATGGTGTCATTAGCTGTAACGAAGGTAACGAGTAGCCAGAGATTGCAGAGATTGCAGAGACAGCCTCTATGCTTTCCACAGAGTGAACAATGTTTCATTGGTTGTTAGTTGGAATGGTTTCAAATTTGCCTTAATCAATCTGGAATAGTATCAATTTCTTCTCCTTTAATCTGGATGTTGTGATCCCACTAGGCCACAGTTTTGGTATTGGCCATCCACAATTGAAGGTCCTGTATTGTGTTATCCAAAGCAACATAGCCATTGGTCCAGGACATGTGCACCTATACTAGGGAGGGCAAAGGGGGCAAAGGGGCCCATTACCCCTCCTGACCTCTGAAAATGTCTAGTTCCATACTTTTGCTATTGTTTTGCCATTCACTATCTTCCTCCCTCACATCACAAAACAGTAGGCACCCCTTGTTCTAGAGGCAGTTAGTTTTTTCTCCACCTTCGCATAATTTTCTTGACAATGAGCTGAATCAAAGGAAAGACCATGGCCCAAAGCTGCAAAAATAACAAGTGTGGACCTAGGGGGACTCTGCTGACAAATTTATTAAAAAAAGTCCAATAATGTACAAATTCACCTCTCTATCTAAACAACAAAAGCGATAAGCCCCCCTGAAACCCCCAAGCTCCATTCCCCTTAAAAAGGGTAAACCCAAGTGCTCTTTCGCATTATTTCATTGCCTCATGCAAATGGTGGAACATCTATTGATCACATAATACTTCCTATTTCCAATATATAAGCCATTGGAAATCCAATCCGTGTTTTGAGTTACATCTTATTACAGCTGCTTACTCCTTCTTCCGATTAATATTGAGAGAACAAAGAACAGCCTGACAATAGGCTCTAGCCGTGGGTGCATTTTCCTAGATGCAATGCTCAGGGCCATAGTTACGTGGAGCAATGAAGGGTAGGACTCCTAAAGATATATCCATATCAAAAAAGAGTGCTTTTCGAACATCATCACATTTAGAAGGAAGGTTTTGTTAGCAAACCTTTTTATTTGTTTAGCAATGTAAAAATGGATTGCACAGAAATTGTTAGCAACATTTCTCTTAACTCCTATTCGAACATTACAGCTAGCAATAGCATTGTCATTGCCTTTCATTTTGAGATTTCTATATGATAGCTTGGGACAGGGGTGGCGCCAGAGGTAGGCAGGGGGGGGGGGGGGGGCTGTAGCCCTTTCGTCAGGGAGCGTCACGTCGGCCAAATCATGGCGCTACCCCTTCTTGGTGGCAGAATGGGAGAAGGCCGAGCAAGTCCCTGAGGAAATGCCTCAGTGAGGAGGCAAAAGAAGGAACATTTAGGATGGAATATAGCCCCCTTTTTGCATCAGCGGCAAGTTACTGGGTAACGTTTTGGAACACTAAAAGACATGCAAAGACTATTTTGATTAGGTAGGCTGAATCAGGTTAGTTATGGTAATTCTGTTGTAATCAGGCAATTCCAAGGAATATACTGTGAAATAATTTTAGCTGTGACAGTTCGTACCAACGCTGCAATTAATTTTAGCTGTGACAGTTCCGATCCAATCTTTGGAATAAGGTGATTTAAGGCAGAATTGAAGAAGCAGAGAGTGAAAGAATAAAATGCCTTTTCATTTACTGTTGGTTTTCAAAGAACCCTCTTTCTAAGCATAACAAATTTGAACCATTTAACATCCATTGCCGTGCCCCCCATGACCTTAGATCCTCTTTATTTGAAGACGAATATCCTACACACTGTAGTTCTCAAATGGTGATTCCTGCATGGTTCATGTATGCTAATGGCGCCCACCCCAGAAGGATTTTATACAAGAGATATAAAGTAGAATACCTTGTACATCAATTCGAAGCCTTGTATGCCAGAGTGAAATATTCATGGACATGCATTGTTCCTTATAAGCAAGTCTTATTTGTAACTAAAGGAGTTTAAACCTGCTATTTGCAAAAATGTATTTTCGTGACAAAGGAAGTTTAGGAAGGACATTAAATTCTATTTTTACTTCTTATAAGTAAAGTTTTTATGCTTTTTTAGCCGATTGTGATTATGGCAATGGGCCGTAGCTTGAAAATTTAAGAATACTGGTCAACTAAACTAATCCAAAGGCAAATTTCCTTTTTCCTCAAATGTGAGTGAAGAACGTCTCCAGCACCCCGCCAATTATTTTCCTATTCACTATTTTATAGGTTTCGCAATAGATAAGAGAGAGTTTCAAAGCCTTGCAGCTTGAACTAAACGTGCAGTTATGCTTGTGATTGCACAATTAAGAAAGCAGGCGACAGGTGTATTTTTGTGCAAAATTCAAAGCATGATTATTATTGTAATTTCACATTGTTTTTGAGCGAAGATATTAAAGAATCACAACCATTTGATAGACCAAATGTCCTTTTATACTTTTGTTTGCTATGGCAACAAAGTAATTGTAACCATGGTACGGGAATCTGTTGGCGCAGTCACGTGAAAGGGAAGGGAAAGGTTTTTAATGAATAGGAGCTCGCATCAGTTTCACATCTTTTAAATTCTCGTTGACTTACATACTGATTCCCTAGCTCACCTGCTCAAACTTTACTCACCTGCTCAACCGTGACTGGCTGGCTCAATCCTTGACATGTTTTACTCACTAACCCCTTCCATATTTCCATCAATCCCTTCCTACCTCCCTCCCTACTTCCCTCCCGTCCCTCCCTACTTCCCTCCGTACTTCCCTCCGTACTTCCCTCCCTACGTTCCCTCCCTTCTTTCGTAGAGCATTGGTGTACAAGCCAAAGGTTACAAATTCGATTCACTTCCTCGATATCTCACATTTTCACTTCGATATAATTTCTAATCCTCCTATTTTTCACAAATCACTAAGTGGTGCACTTAACCAGGAATTTCGAAACGTGCCCGTATGCGGTTAGCACCAACCAAGCATATTATCTGGGGATTTAATATTTTATGCAGCCGTAGTCTCAATTTCCCCTGAAGTCGTATCACACTCTAGAAAGTTCCTATGATGCCTGCCAAATGTTATTGAACACATATGAAAAAGTTGTTGTAGTGTTTCTGTAAAGATAATCATCATCACTCCCAATCACCCAAAAAATGTTGGTTTGAAAGGGTAATATCTTGCCTATCCGTGACAATTGATAATTGTTCAAATAATGATCATTAAATGCCCTTTAAAAGACACTGTTTTTAGGAGGAGAAGAAAAAACTGCAGATAAAAGACAGAAATTATCGTTTGAACTCTAAAGATTTCTAGGACTAATCTTATTTGTGCAGTGATAAAACAATGATCTGATTTAGTCTAAATTTTTGCACATTAGTGTATGAAATACACAAAAATCTAAAATGCTGTCATCGTAAGCTTTTAACTGAAAAATCTTAATCAAAGATGCACATTTACAATAGTAAAGTGGTAGAGAAAGCTCTAGCATAAAACAGATTTGAAATGCCTTACCATATTCTTTATCGAAACCAGACTGAAATGCTATGCAAATTAGATTTCCACAAGAACCCTGACTTGAAAGACGCATAAAAGTTTATCTTCCAATACAAGTTGCTTTCAATAAGCAAGTGTCCTTTTGAGAATGTAGTTCTTATTCCCTCAAACATTTTAGAATTTCAGTTTTGACAAAATTCTCCAATCTAAGAAATTACGCAACTGTTTTTGTTTCTGAAAGTTCCTTTCATTGTTTTGAAAAAAGTTTTATCGAAAAAATAGACAGCTAAACTGGCATTGAAGCAGTTCATTGACGTCATCGTTTGGTCGAAAATGTTATTCTTCAAAGAGGGTAATAAACCCTTTAAAATGCTACTTAATTTTTTAAGGTAGTTAGGGCTAAAGTATTTAACATCTGTTAAGAAAGTTCCAACAAAGTCTTGCGTTTGCTTAAAAAGCTTGCATAATTGGGTCATTAAAAATTTCTCATAAAACATGCAGTAAATTAGAAGGCAGCCTATTTATAACGTTGATAACTGTGCATCTAAAATGCACGGCTTTACTTTGAGGGCCTGCATTTCGTCAAGGTCAGAGAGCTACTTAAAACCTGAAATTAAGCATTTTATGGTCAGGGTTTTGGCTGCTGAAACAAAACACAGAGATGGATTAATCTCAGTAGACTGGTTTCTGATTCGTAAAATAATAAGATGTTCATGCTTGTGGTAGGATAAGAGGAATTGTATAAAATCATTTTTAAAATTTATTAGAAGATTGTGGCTAAGTCGTTGACCTTCTCGATCCTCTCTTGTTTGTATTCAAGAGTCAAATTTCCGCTTCAAGGCTATCTAGTAATGATCAATTTAGTTCAAAGCGGTCACCGAAATGACGATGAAGATGATCATCATCATCATCATTATCATCATCATCATCATCATCATCATTATCATCATCATCATCATCATCATCATCATCATCATCATCATCATCATTATCATCATCATCATCATCATCATCATCATCATCATCATTAATATCATCATCATCATCATCATCATCATCATCATTATAATCATCATCATCATCATCATCATTATTAACATCATCATCATCATCATCATCATCATCATCATCATCATCATCATCATCATCATCATCATCATCATCATCATTATAATCATCATCATATCATCATCATCATCATCATCATCATCATCATCAACATCATTATCATTATCATTATAATCACCATCATATCAACATCATTATCATTAAAATCACCATCATCATCATCATCATCATTAAAATCACCATCATCATTATAATCATCATCATATCATCATCATCATCATCATCATCATTATAATCATAACCATCATCACCGCCATCATCCTGCTCTTCAGCAACTCTTCATTAACCTTTCCACTCGAACAACTAAACCAATCAACCATTGAATGAAATTCGACTCACAAGCTGCAATTACACACGATCATTTCGCTTTTGCCTTGAGGAATGATGACTTTGGGATTAAACCTGAACCACAAAATGAGACAATTGACATTCAACATCAACGTGGAAATAGAAACAAGATGGTGTTAACTGCTGTTGCTAATCTACCGCTCCAACTGTGGGCACAAAAATAGAGAAATCTGACTCCTGCTTTGCCAATAGCCATTTTGTTTGTGCGATGATCATTATTTTCAAGTTTGAATTGGGAACACCCACTCGTGTCACCTTTAGAATCGCCAGACTTCCTCAAACATTTTGGCACATAGATTGGGTAGGCGACCTTTGTGGTGAAAATAAATCGAAATCTGGAAATTTTTGGGAGTGATTTTGTCATTGTCCTAAGAAGAAGACCATCTCCCAGCTAGTAATCGTGGTTTTGATTGAAGACAATTTCATTAATTTTGTCTACAGACAGTCTTTGCTTTCCCATGCAAAAATAAAAGCGTTGCCCCTGGGTGAGGCCTCTCTGCAAGATTTTTCTTTTATAGTGTCAATTATTACCAGAGGTTCGCTCGGGAAAAGCAAGCAAGGTGCACGGATGTGATATGTGAGGAAAGTCGATTTGATAAGATAAATGTATGCTCATTTTTTATTGTAAGGGCTTTTCTGAATGGGAACCACTGATTGTGTGAAAAAGTGTCATTACCTTACTCCCTTAACCCCTTAAAACACCAATTCGACCGAAATTGAAGGAAAGGAAGAAAAATTCGGTAACTGGATCATTTTGAAGTACATATTCTGAAAAATAAATGGCACGGTATGCTTGCGCGACATTTATTGAATTAAATGCACTTTTATATTTAGAAACCCGGAATGACCTTAGTATTCACAGGGCCGCCGAGAGGCCTAGGGGAAAAACTGTAAAATGAGGCCCCTTGTTTCTGTGATGGAAGAGAGCAAAAGGGGCGGAATGCAAGGGAATCTGGGGGAACTAAATCTGGAGGCACTCTCAGAACCTTGTAGGCTGCTCCTTTTTTGAGGCTCCTTGAGTACATCTAAAGAGGCTATTAATGTAAATTTTGATGTTAGTTGGTTAGGCCCTCTGGACCCTGAGGCCCTGGGGCAAACTGCCCCCTCTGTTCCTCCCTCTCGGCTGCCCCGATTACTCAAAGATGTCTTGGTTGTCGCAGGTTCAAACACTGAAACTCACTATGTTAAACACTCAAGGTCTTAAACGCAGATACTACCTTAAACATGCAATGCAGCTTTGATGGAGTCCTTTCAAGAATCAAATTCTCGACAGTAAGGCAATGAACCTTCTTAATTCAACCATTTTCCCAATGTTTAGTCAACAGATTGTTCTTGTGATCTGTTCTCTTGAATTGGCACTAGACAACTTCTGACTAGAGGTACAACTATGAAGAAACAACGCCTTTATTATAAATTGCTGCCGGATAGTGTAAATGCCAACAGGGCGAAATTCAAAGAGACTTTAAATGTCTATATTAGGGTCCAATGGACACACATTTATTGAAGCTAGCTAACAAAGAAGAGAAGTGCTTGTTTGTAAATCTTAAAGACAGTTAAATAGTTGAAGAAACGTTGCAGAGGGATGTGATACTTCACACTTTCCCAGTTCGCTTTCCGTACTCGCAAATAGAAGAGTGCAGCCACAGTCGGCGCTCATAACTATAGGTCAGGTACCCATTTATACTCGTTGGTAGATAGAGGCACACAGCTGTTTGCCATTTATCCACCTTGCCCAAGGAAGCTACCCTCATAAAATGGCCAGGGCTAGGATTCGAAGTGGCGACACAAGATTGCTAGTCCTAAACCTCAACCTGCACACACCAGAATCTGGACCACCCCTCCCCTAAATATGTATGGCTCCAGTAGGCTTCAAGGTGCGATGCGGGGTAGCACCATTAACTTGTTGATGTGAAGGAGAGCTTGATTGTGAATTCATGAAAGGGTAAACCGTTTAATGTCATCGCTCTTGATATTGACTTGGTTGGATAATTTTGTTGTGGTTTTTTACGATGAAAACACTTTCAATTGGATTATTTTTCAAGCTAGGATTTTGCTTCAGGCGGCATTTGTGGGATACCACCGAACAGTAAACATCTTAAATCCCAGTTTCGATCGCATGGATCGCTTCGTAGCCCATGTACGCCCTAGGTTTCTTATATTTGGAAATTTAAGTTGTTGTTGATGTTGTTGCTAGACATTTTACAGACTTGGATTAATATAATAGTTTGATTTCGCACCAAAAACCTTAATCCTTTTTTTGATACGTTTTTTACAATTGGATACAAATTCTAGCTTTTTGCCCCCATTTGTTTGAAAACACTGAAAACTTGCCCTAAATGTGGTTTATGAAATTCAGTACACAGCTCCTCAAAAAGTTAAGAAATTCCAGAACTGAATCCCTCGAAACAAAGATTGTTTTTTTGCATAAATTGCATTCTATTCCTTAGGAAAAGATGGTATTGAAAAATTCATTGCTTGATTGGGGAAACAAGAAGTTTAAAGCATTTTTTTTGGAAAATTGCGTAGTTTTCTAAGGTGCCTGTTGTAGTAATGGTAAAAATTGTTTTCGTTTAGAACTTTTCTGTACTCAAATCCTGCGGTTGCTAAGTCAGTTTGAGCACTGGAGTCATTCTGGAATTTCCTGAAATTCCTGCCGTATGCCTTAACAATGAGAAAAGGAAACTAAAATGCTTTCCATTTTTCACACGAAAAGCGCAATTCGTGTGAAAGCTTGGTTTGTACAAGTTTCCACTGGTCAATGCTACAAACATCTTCCAAAAGATCTTAAGGAGGTACAACGCTTTTTTAAAGGCACCAGGTTCTTAATTTTAGATCATCATTTGCTCAAGCGTTCTTAAAATTGTTCTGATTGCAACATTTATACGTAAAATATCGTTTTTGAAATCCAGGGATGGAGCCAGTTGGAGGTCAACCGCCTCTCCCCCCAAATTGCTCTTGAGTCGGCCAAGATTTTCAGTTAGTCGGTCAAATTTTGGTGCGCTGATCGGCCAAATTTCTTTCTCAGAACTGTTTGCCTCCCAATCCTCTGACCCTAGCTCCGCCCCTGAGTTTAGGTGCCAATTTCGCTGGAGCGGATGATGTTGTCAAAAATCCAAAGAGAGTCCTGCTCGAGCTGAGTTCATTGACCGTGTATATAACCTTAAAACCAACTGTATTTAATACTGTCAAGCCGCGTGGTTTCAAATAGTATATTAAATTGATTGCAGCAAACATTTGTCCTTGAATTTTCAATTAGTTTATTTCCTAACAACCCGGAAAATATGAAATCCTTCGTTTATTTCTAGATCCCATCATAAAACTATTGCAACCCGCCGAACTATACACTGACAGAATTACGATAGAAAGTAAGTTGACTCCATTAATTCTGTTTGTTGGTAATATTTTTATGAGTGCCTTCCGCCTTCACCCTTTTACCCCCGGTGATTTTATAGATGTACAGTAACATCAATGGCGTCTGCTCAGATTGCAAGGGGGGTACAAGAATTGATGATGTTGGAGTGAAAATCTTAACGGATGTTTAGAGGCATGTGTCTCCAGATATTAAGGGATTAGATTTAAGTCTAATTCTGAGAAATATCCCTTTTAAGAAATAACCAATTCTCGCTGAAGATCATTGGGCCAAATGGCATATATGCATCGTCAGCTGGAAGTCACATGTTTTTAGCGTCTCAACACAGCTTTCATGTGATCAAATAGTAGAGGTTATTCAAGGAAGGCTTTCTGGTTGTACTGCAAAGTTAATACGAGATAGCATTCATGTGATCAGCGTCAGGGATAGCATTGTAACAAGAAGGTAGTGACTCGCATTTGGTTATAAATTTTTTTCTATCTAGTTACATTTACAAATTATAAAGTTACGGGGGGCATTTCACTTCTTCAAAAAAAGTACGAGATTTTTTTCAGAACAAAGGACTTTTGAGGATTTTGATGAAATTTTTGTCGGAAACAAAAGGATTTTTGCCTAATGTGTACGAGATATTTTGGAGTGAAATGTCCCTCGTAAAGTTACATTTAAAAGTTAAATAGCAATGACCTACTCAGCAACCCAACGAAGACGATGGCACGAGAGCAAGATATCACGACCACCACCATAAACATGAATCTAAGAACGGGAATAAAACCAGAATTGATTTGACCAGAGAGATGAATTATCAAGTTAGAAGCGTGGATATGTTACCGTGTTTTGAGAATTTTTGCTTGAGAATCGAAAGACAACAGTTTACGTCCTTATTGGATGATTTTAGCAACCCTTCATTGGAGAGACATATTGAACGATAAGGCGACAATATTTTATTGGAAGAGCAAAGAAGTTATGGATTATAGCTTTACTTTGGGCAATCATTTTCAACACAATAACGCGCGCAATTGGCTATTGTTCATATAAGAATGTATTTTTTTCTTGCCTGGTGTCCTTGGCAATTACATACAATGTTTTTGCAGCTCGTGTTATGTCTGTTCCCTGAATGCCACATCAAGTCCCCGTAATTTGCCATGGCAACTACCTCGATATTGCTTTATCATTATCTACCTTGCACATGTCCTCAAATCCATATCATAATCGTGTGCATTTGTTTAAAATGCTTGTTAGCGGATTTATGTGGCTGTGGGAACCGTTTATCTTTCTTCTTTGTTAGCCTAGCCGCGAAAGATATTTCCTTCTCTTCTTTTAATTAATGCAATATATTGACTCGTTAGGCCATTTATGACTAGCAACCACAACAACAACGATAGTAGTCACCCCAAGAGACAAGCCGGTTCCCTCCAAACGCGATTAATTAGGATTTTTATTATTTACAACGAAAGGATTTTTGAAGCTTGTTTATCAAGTATTTTGCCCATTTTAGCGTCACGTCTTCTGCTTTTACTTCACATGGTTTAACAAATCTCTAAGATAATTGTTACGTCTCAGTTCATTCATTCGTCGTAATATAAAACTGTAAGCGTAGGGCATGAGGACAAAAATGATGGAAGGTACACGTTAAAAGGCCTTAACCTAGATTTGATACTTCATGTTCCACAGTTCCAAGATGGTGGATTTGATTAAGTAGAGGAAGGTCGAAGAAGTGCGCGTCTTTCATGCTTCCATCAACAGTTAAATTTTTGTGTTGGCCTAACTGTCCCCAGATTGGCGAGTCAGACTGCCGCGAAATTAAATTTTACTCGCTGTCAGTCTTCATACTCGCTGCTTAACGTCAGCAATGGCAGATGTTTTGTAGCACGTGGCAGAGTTAAGTATTGAGGGTGAATATACCTGCCCTTATTTTTAAGACAGAGTCCCAGTCTCAATGTTTGTAAATCTAAAGAAAAATTAAATGAAAAGATTACAAAGTTTTGTATAAAATAGATTGATTAAGGAGGAGCCTTCTAGCTCATTTGGTAGATAAATCAATCGAAGGACCTATCCCCCACTCCCCCCCAAAACAACTATTATTGATGGCCTAAAAACGTTATTTATCAGACATAGAGTCCAGCAAGGTAGGCCTTGAATTTAGATTGAAGAGTAGAGATTTTGATAATAAACCTATGCCAACAGCGGCCGAGCTCCACTGTTTAACGTTCAATTATTGGTCTATCCACTCTCCTGCGAAAGTATTCTATTTTATTCTAAATCTATTTTAACTTTTCCAAATGTTTCAAAAAAAACCTAATAAAAAGATTCTTTTCTTGAAGAACTTCTGTAGTTGTTGCAGTCAATTATACAAAAAAGATTATTGCAAAGCATCTAATATCAACCCCCGGTGTTTTGTAACCTTTTGGGCTTAATGTAGATAAGGGGTCTTAAAAGACGGGCGTATCAATTCCCTTCAATGATCATGGCAAGAGAATATTTTCTAATTTTAAATTTTGATAAAAAAAGGTCAAATTGGTATGCTTCCTTAGGTTTTTTATGACTTTGGGCGTCTATGAAGGAGTAAACATTAATTTCTGGAGCAGAAACAGAGTTAGATAATTTATCAGGTTAATTGGCTGAACTTATGAGGGGTGTGGGTGCTACAACTTCCAATTTACTTTCTTCTGACTTAATAGACTTTGACTTGCTACCACCCAAGAGTAATGAAGCTACAATTTACGGTGCAGAACTAGCATCTTGTACTGCTAACTCGGCAAACTTATTGGTCCTCAGAATTTACAAAATCAGTGATAATATCTGACATCAGACAACCCTCCAAGATATTCTTCTAGCACCGCCTTGGTAGTACTGCTTGGTAATATGACCGGGACAAAGAACCATACACTGCCCCCCCCACGTTTTTTGCAAACCATGCAAAAGTGCCCCTTCCAACCTGAGAGCGCCCGTTTTTTATGGTGGTCATGGGGCCCTCTTTGACCTGCCCCACGTAAAACATGCTTCCTAATTTCCTGTTATACGTGTTTTGAAAAAGCACGTAGTTGCTTGTAAACTTTGTGTGCTGAAAACGGAAAAAGAAATAATCGTGCTTGAAGGCTTCAGGTAGTTGACACATTTTCCTTTGCGAGCCAACAGAGCAGTTAAAACTATTTAATGCTGATACGGAAATCGTGACTCACGCGAATTCGGGCGAAAGGTTACTTCGTATAAATCCTTTGCTTGATTACCTGCACAATGCATGTTTTGTCGCTGCTGATGTGCTCTTTATTACTGTTAAGTCGTTTAGAAAGTTTTTGAAAAGTGATTTGCGGAGCGCACAGCCTTATCAGGCCATTTTCACTCGAGTAAAGTAATTGGTTTACATTTTTGTACTAATGTATCTGTTATTATAAAAATTAGAGTGCATGTCTGCCGACGAAGGGTTTTTCATCATGAGCGAGTTGTTCCAAATTGAAGTAGCCTTTGCTAACTCCAAATCCCTTTTTGTACACACCTTTTTATAAGGAACAACTTTGTAAGGAACCTACATGGCAGACGTATTGAGAATATTGAAGGAACTTATACTTCTAAAAAACTGAAAAGCCGGTTCCATTCATTTGCAGGCCATACTCGCATAGATCGCTATTCGTGTGTCAAGTGCTTCATTGAGTAGTTCCTGCCTATGTTATCTCACCCCTCTATGTACTATTTTTACGGCACTTGATGTGCAGTGAAAATTAAGGAACTATTAAGGAACATTTGGTAATAAAGTTTTATATTTTAAGGTCTACGAATAAGGAACCTTTGGAACTAGACCTTGTGGTAAGTTCCTCAGAAAAAAGCTTGTATTGGTTAAAAAGGATTGCCGTATCCCGTTTAATATTGATTAAAGCTACGCAATTTGCATACACTTATCATAGCTGTTTTCGCATCGAAGAATCATATCTTCTTATCTGCTTTAGCAGCATCATAAATGCCACTAACTTCTGCATCTAGCTTTCTCTATCTCGTTCCAGAAATCCTGAACTTTTTAGATTTATTGTCCTTCTTCAACAAAACATTGATTATTTGTGATCTCAATTTTCAGACTTCTTAGCAAAACAAAGAGATCAGTACATAATGTTTTAAAACTAAATTAAGACCAATTCGACCTTAAAAAAATTTAGAGCAGGCAGTCTGGAACTCAAGTTTTCACTTCCTTGTAAAAGAATGCAGTGAGATTTTCCTTGAAATGCTTTGAAAGTCTTTTTGATTTGCTGTGATCAAAGCATCAGTAAATTGACCATATTTTTACAAATTATATTTCTCTGCTACATTAATGCAATTAAATAAAAGCTTCAATATTAAAGAAGATGAAACGATACGGGGAAAGCAAATTTTGTGGAATTTGAATGAAATATTAATAGATTTAGGTAAATGTTTGACCTAAGCAGGTGTAGTTTTCAGGCAAGGATCCCACGACCAAGACTTCCTTTTAGCCTGTCTTGGGTTTGAAATTGAGAAGAACCTAGTGCTAAAACGGTAAACAAATGGGTTTGTATTTTGACCGAACGCTAAGGACCATGCCCGTGACAATTCCGTGAAGTCCAGCGTGTACAACTAAATCGAATAGACATAACCGGCGCATGGCCGGACGTAGAACTTTTTTCACGAATGGCATTCGAAAAAAGTTATGACGCAGCCAAATCCATACTTCTATTTTCATTTGAAGATGGTGCAATACCAGTAATGTTTTGATTTATTCACGAAAAGGATACTAAAGTACCTTTGTCGTCCGTCACCCTACGAAGTATGACATATCTGGTGATGACCGAACAAGAATGACTAGCCACTTAAGGATCCAACGCCATGGGAGAAAGACTTGCTTGATTATTCGACCAATTGGCACGCATTCAACCTACCCCGCTTGATTGCCGCGCCCAATCCCCACACAAATCAGGGTTTTTAGTGCGATATTAAAGTTATCCAAGACGAACCAGTTGTGACTCTATGTTTTCGAGCATATATCAATATACTATATCAATATACCAATGTACATTCTACTATACTCTAATTACTGTACTATACTACAAGGACTATACCATGAGGAGCAAAAGACAATGTCTACCCCATGGCAACACATAAAGACATACAATTCAACTAAATAAACACCCACAAAACGATACACACATGTTACGGTACTTACAGATCGTGGAGTCCGTTTCACTTTGGCTACCAGACCCGCGACGGAGGCTCATGATGCTGAACAATAGAAACCTCTGTCACTAGGGTGCTGAACAATCTGGCGTTTTAGGCTGTCTGGGACGATAACTTCCCTCGAATCTAGCCATAGTTTGCCCTCTCCCTTTAATGTTAAAATTTAAGATTAGACATTATCTATGTTATAATCTAAGCATTGATCATTGTGCCAAACCAAGGGCGGTCACGTCCTGGATCTTTCATGACCCTACCTTTGTTCAATAGACGCTCGCAGACTACTCGGAGCTAAGCAGTAAACCAAAAGAGAATTTTGCCAATAGGCTTAGGTTTGTGGAAAAATGGAAAGCCCGTTTTAAGGAGAGGCTTTCAATGAGAAACAAGTTAACAGAATAAGACAAACTTAGACTAAACTGGTTAAGAACTAGACCACCGAGAGCCAGCAAGGGTAGAAGTATCGATGACCCCCCGTTGGTTGGACTAAAAAGTAACGTTTTACCACTACACTATAACTCTTCCACTAGAAAAGTACCCCTCCATTTTGTTGCACAACTGTTATTTGTGAAATGATTGTAACGCAAATGAGGTTGATAAACATTATTTAGCATGAGGCCCGGGCCCCGGGGTAGTTACCTCTCCTCTCCCCCATCTCGACGGTGCTGATTAGGAATAAATAATATAGGGAAAGCAAACCGTTGGGACAGAGGTATGACTCCTAATCGCATAGGGCAAAAGCAGCCATGCTATGCAGTTAAATTTGAGATAATCAATATTGATATGACTAGATCATAAATTAGTAGATGAATATTAACAACCATTCAAGATTCATTATACACTAACCAATTAACATAAAAAAAACAATTTTCACATGAATGCCTCGTACCATTATAATGCAATATTGTGCATTATTATGCATCATTACGAATCATTATGCATCATTATGCATTATTTTGCTGAAATTTGCTTAATTATGCACCATCTTTTGACATATTTGCATAATTGCATGGTTGCACAGTATTTGGTAATACGGTGCTTTGATTCATGTATGTTTTCGCGACAGGCTCTAACAAGCGTGCTAATGAGGGTGGGACTGATTGCCTTGTAAGTAGAACTCTTGAAACGAGCTCGGTACAATCAACAATGGGTTTATGCCTCGCATTAAACGCTCATTCTAATAGTATGTAAACATGCCATGGAAATGCAAAGTCGATCAATAGGAAATGAATTGGATTGAACCGGCTCTTAAGCCAATAATCCTTGTATGGTTTTGTGAGAAGATTTGCCCAATTGT
Organism: Catostylus mosaicus; assembly: GCA_964019065.1. Lineage (NCBI taxonomy): Eukaryota > Metazoa > Cnidaria > Scyphozoa > Rhizostomeae > Catostylidae > Catostylus > Catostylus mosaicus. The sequence goes on from OZ025199.1 coordinate 2,571,912, forward strand.
CATTCGTTAGAAGAAGGCTGAAACCGCAAGCGGAGGCTAACATGTCTCGTGCGTTTTGCATGGTTTTATGCAATGCCGAAATTAGTTGACTATATTAAATGCCATGATTGCTGAAAAAACCTATAAGGCTGGGTATCTGTCGAAATTCCATTAAATAATTAAAACTAAATCCCAGCGTTTGGCTCTTAAACTTAAAAATTTCCCCAACCAGGCCAACATTTCCAGACATATGCCAACAGGTATTTAACCCCCTTCACATCCCTCAGTAGCAGCTGCCTTTTTCTCATCAAAGATTGTCTAACATCCTTTTAAGGTTTATTTTGGAAGGGGGGAAGGGGAAAAGTATCCAAACCCTGTAAAGTTTGATTAAATAACCTTGAAACACCATCTTAACATCGTTAATAATTTTCAAACAATCTTGGAACTACCAAACGGTGAGAAAAACCTTGTTAAAAATCGACATTTTGATGAAGTTCCTACATGGCTTCGGCTTCATATCCAAATCTAAAAGATGTCTAGTTTTGGGCCTTGATTTTCTATTTATTTCATGGACGGAATTTTGTGAGCAGAGCATCGAAAGAGCAAACTAGAGTATTTTTCAGAGAGCGACCGCCCTCCCTCAGTGAACCTACTGCTGCTGTAGGGAAAAGGAGAATTGCCACCGTACTTTACGCCCCTTGATCTGGCGCTGGTCGATTAAAAGAAAACCAAAGCCTTGCCCAGCGAGTCATGTGCTTAACGATTTTACGAATTGTCTGGATTTTGTTACGCAACAAATCTTTGGAAGAACAGTCGCAATTAATCCCTAACAAACATGACATTTAACTCGGGTCTTTTGTGATCTTAGTTGTTCAGTGACGCGCGAAGTCGCTTGATTTCATATCAGTGAAATTCTCCTTAGTTGTGGTAGCTAAGATTGTCAGAAACATTGATTAGAGCCATTTGTGCAGACAACACAAGTGTTTTGTGAGTTTTATTGCTTCAATATTTATCGCCAATTTTATCAATTTCTTATCAATAACTTCTATGCTATCTTATTAGATTTTTATTATGCTATCAGACGTAACATCGCATGCAGTTTTTGAAACTCATTCAATTGGGTTGATATCGCAATCTTGCCAGTCTTTAAGCACGCTAGCATCACCCTCTATGATCAGGCACAGTGATAAGACAAACTAAGCTAGCCTATCAGTGACTGAGGAATTTGTTAAGCATTTAGAAGGTTATTATCATTAATTGCTTTGTGATTAAGTAGCTACTTAGCTAAGCGAGCAATTTCACACTTTGGGCGTTTGCGCATCCTGAGCAATTTACAATCAGCTTTGATAAACAATCGCGGTTGATGGGTTTGGCAAAACCATGGTACTAATATATCTAAATCTCGCTCCAAGTGGAAGGCTTAGAAGTTCAGCGAAGTATCGTCTTTCTTTTAGGAAAACCTTGTTTGATCTTTTGGACACGAAGATGATTGTTGAAAGAGCTTACAGATTTACATAAAGAACCGCAGTTTATCGTTGTCTTTTATTCCAATCGCATCGATTACAATTTGGTTCGAATGATTAATGTATTTTCCAATCTCCTAAAACTGTTGGCTGCATCCTACAATCGATTTTTAATATGCTCCATATAGTATGTTAAATCCTGTCGAGGAAACCTTGGACATAAGGTGTGTTAATAAAACCGATCTATAAACTGCTAGTGCCGCATATGGACCCGCCGCCGAAGCCCCGGGTACTGGCAGAGTGGATAGTGCTGCCAATACCTCTGGTGTTTTATAGCAACCAGTCAGAAATTGTTTTGCACCACTTTTCAGAGATTTATCCTCACTAAATGCCAGCTAACACAATGTTAATGAAGCAGTAATAGTCTCAATTTTGTGCTCCTTTAGTGATGGTGCCCCAAAGGTCTCTTCTCCCAATTTTGTTCCTTGCACCCATCTCGGTAGCTATGGGTAACCAATAGACTGACCTTTTCTACCCATATCAAATGGGTAATTGGTGGCGCTTGTATTGTTTGTAGCGTTTAAGCATTACATCAACTTTGCTGTAACTCTTTTCGAATGTTTATGACCTCCAATGACGAATGGCCCTTCTTGATATTTGTATCAGGCCCTAAGAACACCCTTGACCCCTCCCTCGCGATCATTTTAGCGTAAAACAATTTAGCGTTTTGTGGCCCCACCAAGCCAAGCCCTATTTTTGTTCAATCTACGTTTAAAAAAGTTTTGTAGACAGGGCTGCTGAGCAGTTCCCTTTTACTGAAGTATTTTAAGGATGACCGTCGTTCTTGCTTAAGGCCAAGATTAAAAAGATAACTATTTTTTCACTGATGATTTGTTGAGATTTAGATATAAATCGCATTTTGAGGTCATGTGTCCGCTTTTGTGATACGATGATAGCACGGGGGGGGGGGGGCAGAACTCTCTTATCTGAGCAGTTGTGGGCAAATTTTTCATCCACACCTCGCTTCATATTGATAACTTTGGAAGATTTTAGTCTCAGTTCATGGTGTCCTTTGATAGAAACACATAAAAATAACCCCCCCCTGTTTTATCCTCATTCAAATCATTTGACTGTCTGTCCATCAAGTATAGCGTGGCCAAGGGAGGGTTCCTTTACACATCCCGTAAGTTATGCGGAATTATAGAGCGACCGAGTTTTATTTAACATCCCAGTCATATGCCCTTGTTGTGATATTGGTTTCATGTTTATTGACTCATTTAAACGTCATTACGAATCGTTTTGAAGTGATAATGGTACATTTTGCAAGTATGAACGACCATCGTCTTTGACATTAAGTAATAAACACAACTACACGAGTGCATATCTCAAAAAGTTTCTCGTTCTCCCTTCCGGAACTTTCCGAAGGGTGAATTCCTACTTGTAATTCGCATGTATTACTTGGAACGTTGTCTAGATATTGGAAACTTTCTCCCTGGAACTTTGCCAAGGTCGGTTTTTGTCACGTTGGAGCTTAGCGGCTTTTGTACTAAAGAGGGAGGAAGATCAGACAATATTTGAAATTCTACAGATTATTGTGGAGATCTCCATTTTTCTTGTCGTTTTGGATGGAGTACTGAAAGTTACTTCAGATATTAATTCCAGCGCTGAGCTTCTTGTAAACAGGATTCTTATAAACAGTTTTCTTATCAACAGGTTTCTTATAAAAGGAGACTTCAGTGGGATGCAGGAAACCAGCATGCCTCTTCATTACCAAATAATTACGAACTCGTTGCCTAATAATGCGTTTCTTTGCACGATTAGGCAGCATGAAGCTCTTTCAAGTGGGTTTATCGAATTCCCGTTCCTCCGATTGTATTTTAATTGATCGCTAATTGCATTTGCTTTCTCCTATTTATTTCTTATTATTTTGGTTTCTTTTGCAGCACTATTACACGAAGAACAACCAATAACAGAATCTCAGTGAGTGAGTTTTTCCCGTTGTGTTTTAATTGTCTAGTTTCTTAAACAGCCTCAGGCCTTTTCCTATGTATTGTGTTATAATTTTCCGCAAGAAGAAATGCTCGTATCTTGCCGCGGAGTTTCGTTCTTTTAAACCATTGGTGGCAAACGCATTTTGATTTCGTGTTTTACGTTGCATAACTCCCAGATTGCACTCCCTGCATCTGCACACCGAAGGTTCTCTGGGGATCTGGTTTGACACTCTGAAAATAGTAGTTTCTTAAACAAGTGTACTTCTTGTACACGCCAAAACATTTTTCTACTAGTTTGGACTAAGAGCATGGATGCACTCTGGGCAGAACCTTATAGCCGCAGAGGCGAATGGAGGCCAACATTTGGCGGAAGGATTACGCGCTTTTTTTAGTTGTGACTGGATTGCAGACTGTTTTGCTCGATGACGGCATTTTGCCCGTGCCCCGACCTTATAGCCGCCAGGAAGCAAGGCGACGTGATGGAGGAGCAAATGGGCACGGATATTTTACCAAAAATGTGGCCACTTTGAGCGCTTATTTTTGTTCCCCTGAACATTTTAGTGGTGTATTAGAAGTGGAGTCCTGGACACCTTAATCTTCTCCACGGTCATTGAATGAAAATTTTCTGAGGCTTTTGCTTAGAAGATTTGAAGTCTAATATTATCGTAAAATAAAAATTCATTTATGGTAAATGTCTTGACTATTTTAAGATATATATATATATATAGAGATGTCCTTTAGATAATTCGCAAGGTGCTTCCACCCGCCGATTGTAAACAGGAATGACGAGGAAATGGTTAACCTCTGATAAATTTAGAATAAATATACTCAAATTATGATTCTAAACGTGAAACTCCTTTGATCTTCAGCGAGAGTTGGCTACTTTTTAGGAGGAGTTGCCAACTTTAAATAGCTTGATTCATTTTTAGTTCAACCTTTGTAAGAGTTTGTAATCTTTTGCTATCTATACGAAAAACAAGCAAGGGGCAGAGGGTAATTTTGTGGACCAAAGCTTGGAAACTGCTTAAAAAGATATGTGAAACAGGCACCCTCCCTCACAACATAAAAAGAAAAAGCGAAGGAAATGATTTTTTGAATTAGCTTAATTTTTTTTACTTGTTATGCGTCTTTCGTTTTGAATTGTTAAATGACCCTCTGAGAAGCAGTTCTCATAAACAATCGTGATGTCAACTCGACGGGGCAACGTTGAGACCTATCTAGGGAGGGCGAAAACTGGGTTAATTTATCTGGATCAACCCTTTACTATAACATCATCAATCTGCATGTTTAGGCTTGGTGTTGTTAATTTTGCATAGATTTTTCACACACTGGAAAGGATTTTTAATTTCCAGTTCATAGACGATCTAGGTCACACATTGAAATCTGCAACAGTGAAGCTTAGTCATAATTCGTGCGACTTGCCTACGTAAATTCACACCACGCTGATTCCATATTTTCAAAAGAAATGCGTAATGCAATTGATGTTTTCCATCTCGTTATACTTAAAAGCCAAAACTGGGATTTTCTGCGACTTAACGTCCGCTGTGTCGTCATTGTAACATTGTTTTTATTTGAAGCATTATCTCTAGATTTGAAGTATTTTTGATCAACGTCAAAATCATCTTCAGTTTTATGCATGGTCATTTTCGTGCTCATTTCTATCTTTCATGGTGCTTAAGCCTAAAGGGTCTTTTAAAAGTGGTTCTTATTTAGAAAAAACATGTTTGAAGTGTAAAGTTTTAGAGGGATCACGGATGAGAACTGAACTGCATTTGGCTTCATTGACTTTATGATGAATATACAAGTATTCGTTGCACCTGTTCTCACTCTTTGTTCTTCAGTTTGCTGAGAGTGAAACAAATATATGTTATTGGATGCTAGAACGTGCAGTTGTTTGCAAAATATGTTGTCCAAACTTTTACAAGAACTGCAGATATGTTAGAAAGAAAACAAACATTAGTTGTTAAGTTTTGAGTAAGGAAGCGGAATGTTTACTTGAATCCAAAGATTCTCGTGGTTAATATCCACTAGTTTCAGGTGATTGCAAACTATGGATGTTAACCTTCACAAAAAAAAGCTCCACACACCGTAAATGTATCAGAACACGGTCTGTAAGAACTCGACAGAATGATTGTTCTCAGGACCCTCCAGAACTAGAATCCACTCATATTGAATGAGATTGATTGAGGTCACCATAAATTTGGGTTTGGAGGGCTGCTACCTATTTAATTCATTGCTTTTACTTGTGAGGGAACAAATAAAGTATTGACTAATATTTTCAAGGCAATTATGAAATCGATCAAACAAATTTGAGACCCTCGGAACAAAACCTCTTTACAGTTCGCACTGAGCGTGTATTGATATTTTCATAAACTAGGGTTAAACTGCAAAGGCCTTGATGTATCCGCTTTTATCCCTGATTCTAAAACCAGATGGATGGATCTCCCTCTTTTCTGCCTTCGTCCTCTTGTTTTGGCAGTAAGGTTGACGTCATATTCGACAATGCACTTCATTATCACTTAATTCAACGATTCAACTCAATGAAATGATGTAATCGAAACGTTTTGGGTTGCACAGAGGACTTGCATCCCTGAGCCAGACAATCTCCGCATGGACATTGACCCGAGGAAGGTCTTTAAAGCAAATTAAAATTTCATGACGCAATAGCACAACCAAGCTATGTTGTAATGGATGTATATTTAAATGTGATACACTGTGTTAATCTGTACTTCAATAGAGTCTGCGTCACAAGCACCAGAACTCAAATTCTTCGAACTCATGAAATCACAGCCCGTGGTCTGTTGAAAGATTTCACGCCCATGGTCAATTTGGTGTTATATTTCACAATTCTGTTAGACCGATTTTGATTGGTTCTTATAAATGACAACAATGGACAGTAAAGGATGACTGACAACATGAAGAGCCCTTGCCTTGAACAATGAGCCTGATTTCTATGGTGACAGTCAAATTAACCAATCAGATTCATTAGTCAAACCTCTGCTGAAACTGCCAGCGCCAACCGACGATGATCTTTTAGTTTCATCGTCTGTGACGAAGGCTCCATTTTTTTGCAGAAGCATACATCTTTCTCTGGTTGTGTCCTTGCCCGTTCCCAATGCTCATGCCTCGCTCTCATTGTTTCAACTTTGTTGCCATGCCATGCATAAATCTCAATCATTCTGAACAGGATAAGGGTTTAAAAACATGGAATCGTTATATTTGAGCTACTATTTAAATACATTTGCAATAATTGTGAGGTATCAGCTAATTATAAAGGCCAATAAAAATGGCGGATTAAATTAAAGTTGGCGGATTTAAACAAGATGGTACTATCCACTAATTTTACCGCAAACTCGTCTTTCTGTGTAGTAGCGATGGTAATCCATGGTTGTTTTGCTGTTTTGACACAAAATAGACTTCATTCATCTGCGATTCATTCATCATTCATAACAAATTATAAGGAAGAAATGGTCCTTAGAAGCTTTCTATACAGATTGGCTTATCAGTGGTTGATTGATTGACTGATTGATTGATTGATTGATTGACTGATTGAATAATTGACTGATTGGTCGATTGATCTATTGATTGATTGACTGATGGATTGATTTATGATGGATATTCACTGCAAATGACACCGGGGGGAATACGCCTCAGTAACGTGTTGCGATACCCACCAGCAGAACGCCTTTCAGTGCTTTTCATCTTAAGACGTTATTGTGAAGATGCCAGAAAGTTGGGAATCATTAACTCCCCTGTTGAAAAGTGATATTATAGATGGGAAAATTGGTCTGTATAACCCTTTCTACAGAATGTTTTGGAACAAGTGGCTGTTGTTGAAACGCAACCACCATGTCATCAGCAGCTTCTGCTTACTTTCGAGAATTGCGGCATTTTCGAGTCTACTGTCATTTAACGTGTAAAATTCATGCTTTACTGATTGCTTTTAGTCTTCCGCCCATTAACGCTGGTATCAACCCCTTCCCCATATAGAACAATGTTGGTTGGAAAGATTAATACCTCCACGGTTATTTACAATTGATTTTGGTGAAGGAGGAGCCATTAAGCGTGATTTCAGCAACATTTTTTTGAAGGGGTGACGGGGAAGCTGCAAAAAGAAGACAAAAATGGGGGTTAGTGTTCAAATACTTTTTGAAGAGATTGTAGTTTCATCCTTCCACCTCGTTGTGCCTACTCCTGCGATACCTTTTCCGTTTGAAAGTGGCTGGAATGAAGTTGGAATCCCCTGTATTTGTAGGGGAAACAAGCCTCCACAATCCCACGCTAAAAACAAACGCATTCGGTGGGCCATGACATTCCATTGTCTATCGCCCCGTTTGAATCGTTCAATTCGCATGCTTTTAGTTAATTTCGGAAGCTTTAAGAACCTTCAATATTGGTAAGGTGAAGCAGCGACTACGGCTCGAGCAGTGGCAAAATATTATGATTGGTTTTACCAGAAAACCCTCGCTTGATTCAGGTACAAAACTTTGAAGACTTTCAAGGTAGCTATCAAACTTTTTCAAGCGTATCGCATACTTTCACTTTCCATTGCCAGTTTGATATCAGTTTGTGTACTTTAATTATTTCTATTGTTTTTGTTTACCGTTTGTTTACGTCGAAATGACAATCTAGTTTTCGTTTCGCTTGAAATCTGATCTAACCCGATAGAGGCGGATCATTGTCTGAAATGGCTGATCAAGTCGAGAATCTGTGAAGTGTTTGATTGCTGATCTCCAGTTTCTGTGTTGGTTTTTGCCTGCAACCTACAATAGGAGATATCATTGTTCATCTTTATACAAAACAGTTCGGAATGACCTCGGTACTTTTAACAACTCTAGGATGTCAGTACTCAAACTTTCGTTTAAAGTTCTCAGCAGAAAATCAACCCTTACTTCCTTTTTCATTCTAAAGTTATACACAGTTCTTTAATACATGCTTTTGTCAGTCAATTTGAAACATGAATGCATTAGAAAATATATACAGACCACGTATGCACTGGAAGGGTAACAAGTGACTTCTTGGAGTCAAATCATAGTTTGTTTTTATTGTTGAAGCCCGGCAAGAATTACTTTGAATGAAATTTTACAAAGCAGCTGTCTTCTGTGCGATTTAAACATTTTTTTGTAAACAAAATGCATCTGCGTACTCTTTTGAAATTTGAAATATTTTTGGGAGCAGGTTGCAACTTTCTCAACTCTTCCTTATAAAAATAATCGAAGAATCCATGAAAAAGATGGCGGAAATTAGGCTTATTTTGAAACACCGAGTTATCCTTTTGTAACCAGAACTACAAGTTACCTACGTGTGGATTTGCAACATGTACAAAAATTGCGGTCTTTCCGAGGTTAAAAGTTCCAGCAGGGGTTAAAAGTTCCAGTTGGCACTATTTGCCATATGAGTTTTTAATCAATGAAAGTTATGGCACTTACATCGATCATTGGTATAAAACGGTTTGCACGTGTCCTTGTTAACACGTTCTTGGTAACTGATACTTGAGATGTAGTTCAAGGTCAAATGATTGTAATGGATCTTACAAAATTAGAATGGTTAGCACAAAGGTGATTACAATAAGCAGGATGGTTTAGTTCAATTTATACTTCAATCTTCATTCTACCAGGATAACTTTATTAAGCTATTGCCGCCGAGGTCTCGATAAGCCAGGAACTTTCCACTTGGAATCACGTTGAGTAAAGAAAAATAAGCTATCTTAGTGTCATGTAACAGGTGGAATGTTCAAGGTACACGTTTTGTATTGCAAGGCGTGAAACGCCAGGCTAAGAGCTGCTCAAAACTTAGAACGATATAGAGGCTAGACAGACTGAGTTACAAGAAAACACAATAAAGTAAGAACGCGACGGCTTTTACTAAGCATTAGTTATATCGAGGCACTAATTTGGGCAAAACATTCGAAAGAAAATATAAGAATCAACTAAGAAACTCCTGGGTACTTAAATCACCCCGAAGAATAAGATTCGCCAGTCTAAAGCTAGAGTTAAGTGTTCTTGTGTAAGTAAAACACCTGTAATACTCAAGAGGTAGGAAAACAGGGATAATGGAAGGTGTATCATTACGCGAGAGTGCATTTGGTGTTTTGATATTTTAGCGGGAAATAAAAGAGGATGTTGAAGTAAGAGATGTTAATTTTATTTTACTATATAGACTCTGTTGATGATGGAATTTTGCCTAATTACAGTCTTGCTTGCATTGTCTCTTTGTTTTGACCTGAGTTTCGGTTTGAGAATTTCGGCTGGAACACCAGTCATTGCTGTGTCCATTAAATCAGTCCCATATTGCCAACGATAGATCGATATGAAACCAATCGAATAAAGATTGTAATTCCCATGCCCTGGGAATGGTGGTTGCTGTTGCTGATGGGATGATAGCGTTACAGGTCCCTAACTTTTATAAATCGTAAACCTGACAACATTTCTGTTTACTATTCGCTGTCTGTCTTGATAAGATAAACTACACATTTTTATCAGCTTCATTTTTATTGATTTATTTTGAATTCTAGATGTATTTGAGATAACCAAGCACAGCCAAACTGCGCAGTATTTTGCACAGTCTGTTTGCCCTACACAGGAGCACTCCAGGCCTAAACTTTTTTCTTCAAATTAAGTTGCCTAAACAAAGCTGTCTTTGATTTATACGCGACATTCCACATCATGCTGTGCTCTTTGTCAACTTTTCGTTTTATTTTACCAAATGGTTTTTGTGGTTTACTTTTCCATGAAACTTCACAATCCTTTTCGCCTCAGGTAAATCTTCTAATTCTTAGCAGCGTGACCTGAAGATATCTGAACACCATTGTTGTGGAGAGCCTTTGCTGTAAGCTTAGGTAGATTGGGTCCAGTCTGAAGGAGATTGCCTCCTAAACCGCTCATCACTCTGATCCACATCGTGTTGGACCATTTGATGTAAGGGAGGACCATTTGCATGGGTTTTAACCAGTTTGACACGACCAATGAAATAAATGCACAATGAATATGCAGAAACAAAGTAAATGACTATTCCACCGGTATTTGTACGGGCACGAGAAAGGTTGGTTCCTTATGTAGAGATTCAGCCCTGCAATTCAATTCAATTCTATTCATATGCTTCTAAGCATAGCTCAAAGCATTCAAACTGGACTTAACTTTCTTGGACCTTAACTTACTTCAAAAGAAATAGACTTAATTGGCTCGGAACCCAACTTGACTAAAGAGAAGTAGACTTGATATACTTGAACCTTACCTTGACTTCGGCAGAATAGGCTTAACGGACTTCTTATGTCTGAGCTTTACTACTCGTGTTTTGTTTGCATATTCTATTTATCAATGATGTATAATTGTTTTATTCTTAGCTTAATGCATCTTTAAACTCCTATGCACTTTTGCTTAAAAAAAGCTCTTTCGGAATTTTAAATGTCTAGATTTCTAATCAAGTCAATGAATTTCCAGTACTGTGTTTCAGTTGAATTTCCACATGGAATAGAAATTTTATTGGTCCACTTATGTATCTCGCTCTCTTTTTGAAAAAGCTTACACGTTTGCCATGATTAAAATGATTTGTATGAAAGTAGTTTTCGTCCCCCTACAATGCATTTAACTGTTTTTTTTTTGGCAAATTACTTCTATTTTCAGAAGAACATCTGTAATGAGATATTTCATCGTTTAACTGGCGCAACAAGGTATTCTGGACCCAATTTTCTCCAAAATGTCATTTTCTCAAGGAATTCTGCACTACTTTAAAATTCGAAGGGCAGTTAGGAGACGAATTGTTAATTTCTAATTTTCAGTTCTAAATTGCTGCGATTGCTACGATGTCTTAGTTTTACTGTGTTTTACTGTGTCGACGATCAACAAGACTTCTCGCTAAGGGAAGCTGCTCTGCGCCTTTTAGCGTCGGCTTCATCGACGAAGTTGTTATGGCAGCAAATGCACTGTTTTAAAAGGTCTGAGAAAAGGGGTCATTACAATCCAGCTTATAAAAAGTGCATATTCGAACGAGTCGTCGTGACATTAAGTTTATGTGCCGCTTAAGTTGACAACTCCATGCGATTGAAAAATAATCTCTGAGTTGGAAAGGCTTGATTGCAGGTGAATGCTCAAATCTTCGAATTGAATGCTTTCAACTTCGAATATTTTGATTTCTGTTGTATTTATTACAATCTTCCACGCAGGTGATACATAATTTCGTCATTTGAAACTAATCCTTTTTAATTTATGCATTTTCTTCATGCCTTTAATCATATGTCTATTAATTTTTCATGACTTCACCAATCATGGTTAGTACTTTAATCCTTTCGCTTTTCTTATTTGTCTTTCTTTCCATGCTTTTTGCACACATATTCTAATGGTTTGCTACGAAGGAGCCAACTTGATGCAGCGGCCAGCCGTCGTCCTATATCCGCGCATAACCTCATTAATATTTCCGCCTGTCATAGGGTTTTCTGTTCATGCAAAACGGCTTTCTACAAGACAATTTTGTAGAAATAGCCATAGCAGCATAGCTTTTTGCATTGCTTTAGATCAGTTTGCATCATGTTAACAGCTTCTTTAATTTTCTCGGATAGCGGTATTAGTGATGTTGTGTTTGGAATTCAGTTCAAGATGTCATATTAAAGGAAAGGAAATATTTCTTGAGAATTTCAGATTTGTGCCATGAAGTATTGAGATCTGGCTAGTTTCTTGGTTGTTAGCTGGATATCTATTATCTATTGTGATATTTTATTCGCTCTCGGCCGATCGTAGGAAAGGCCAAGAACTACCAATAGCGTTCATGTTCCAGATGTTCTGATCTGGTTTTACCTTCCTCTGGTAGGCAGAATAAGACCAAATTGATCTAAGCTGCCTCTGAAGAGATGTTTGCAAAAAAATCAAAGATTTTGGACAACGTCCTGCAGAAATGCTTTATCATGTAAACTACACCATTATTAGAATTGCAGTAAATTTTTACGACAATGAAAATCGGTGGAAATCATTACGACAGTGCTTCAGCCTCGTCTTGTTCTTGGTTTCCGAACATTTTTTGGATCGTGTGCTAATAAAATTGTTTTTACCAATGAAAAGAGTGTATTTTACAAGAAATATACAGAAAAATCTGTTATAAGAAGCCTTCTTAGAAACCTAGGGCCTCTATTCCTATTGAACAGAACCACCTCGAACTTCCGGGTGAAACAAATGTCAATTTTAAATAAACTGCCTATTTAGACAAGCCATCTTTATACTTTTAACTGTTCAGGGTAAAAGAGGCAAAAGTGATTGAATTTAATACAGAAAGTTTAAAGAATGTTTGAGTAATTGGATGATTCCAGTCCTAAATTACAAATGTTTTCTATTATCAAAAAACTGATAAAAGTGATAAAGGTTCATTCCCATTGAGAGTTTAACTGCTTTACATTTTTACCAGGAGTTTCACATTTTTCTAGATTTCATTGAATTCAGTAAATAAACTTCAATAAAGACTCTCTTCAACAAAAACGTGTGGCATAAAATCCCCTTCATTTAGAGGGTGTTTGAACTGAAATTTTTTAGAGGGTCGTGTAAAACTTACAACTTCCCTGGAAAGCTATAAAACTGAAATACGCAGTTTTATGGAAATATATATACGTGAAAAATTTAGTTTTTTTATGTATTTTTGTAAAAAGTTTGTCTAAATTAGTTTATGGACTAATCACAAACCGATCGTAAAATCATTTTTATGATTATGATTTGTTATTTGTGATTAATGATTAATGATAATGATTAATGATTAATGATTAATGATTAATGATTTAATGATTTATGATTAATTCTAAAATAATTTTTATGATTTATGATTTATGATTTTTGTTAATTTATTTATAATTTGTAATTTATGATTCATGATACATGTTTGATGATTGATGATTTATGAATAATTATGTATGATTTATGACGAATTATGTTTGATTTGTGATTAATTTTTATGATTTATGATTTGCGATGTATGATTTTTGATTTCATGGCCTTTAATCCGGTGTTTGCAAAACATGGAATCGTCCTTATACTCGAGGATATGATTGTTGACTGTTTATTTGAACTTAGGACAATCGAATTCGATGGCATATTTGCTCACCATTGTACTTAATTTTGCTGACAATGATATTTAAATGTGTAGTGAAAACATACCATTGTTATCACAGCAGATTATGGAGACAGGTGAAATCCTGAATGCTAATCACGAATTTCTGCCATATTTCATCAATTTTTAACAAGCCGTACCACTTAAATGCTGCTCCATACAACACATCAATTTTGTCTTTGCACATTGCCAAAGAGCAGCAAACAGCATTTCGATACGCGCAAATACTTCTGCATGAAAAGTAACATGTTTTGTGAGATCTATGCCGCAATTCACCTCAACGTCTTCTGTTTATGAATGGTAAGAAAACAACGCTTGCTATCAGTAAACTAATTTAAGATATTCTACCGTTCCTTCTGTAAGTAATCCTCATTATCGTATTGAGTTGAATGGCAGAGACCATCATGCGATATCGTTTCGTTCTGAGCAGGTGACGATATTTTTTCGTTGCAATCTTTTCCGATTACGCCTCTAGCTGTTACGGTGAACGTCAAAAATTCAACGCCCATTTACATAACTAAGTACAAATATCAACGATCTTTAAATTTTAATTGTTCAAATCGGACACTTTGTATACACTGGTATTAAGATAATGCAAAATGTGGCCCTTTCTCTTTCTCGTTTGTTTTGGATTGCTTTGCAGAAAACGTGAGCAGACGTCTGTTTTTATAAAGCAAAAAAACGGAGGACAATGCTCGGAAAGATGCGCAAAACACTTGATATTTTAGTCTTGAAAAGCTGCTAAAAATTCCGTTTAAGGTGCTTAAATGTTGCTTTCACGTTGCATGAAATTGATTAAAAGTTGCTTAAGAGTTGCCTAAAAGTTGCTCAAGTTTTTGCACACTGGATGCGAATTTAAACGCGTCCCATGGTTGAGAATTTCTGGTATTTGGCAAATCTAACAGGTTTATAACTAAATTAAGCTCTTTAGAATGAGATTAAAGGAAGTTCGCGATGATCTATTGCTACATGAATACACTTCCTTAACAACACGAAACTCATCGGAGAGTGCCTTAAACCAGACTCAATTTTCGGCCCGTTTCAGACCAAACCTGCGTGGTTTGAAATAAACGGCAAAGGATACGAAAAGCAACTTTGCGAATCAACATAAGCAATAAATTCATTTAGTGTCTAGTTGTTGCTTTTAGCCACATTGAGCCTTAAGCTGCATGATCTCAACTTAACAAAACGGCGGCCTATTTAGAAAATGTACACGTGAATTGTCTTTATGTTGATGATTTCGTCAGAGGAGATGTGGAGGAAAAGTTGTAAACGATTTACTTGCAGTGCGAATTTTAAACGAAAACATTGAATGCGAATTTGGAATTCGCCTTCGAATTATGGAATTAAGGCTCAATTCTTTGATAAATCGGGCATTTATGAATCAAAATTGAATACAGTATTAAGACAGTTTTTCCATTTTGAAATTATTTTGAGCATGTTTCAGTTCAAAATACTACCTCCCATGCAACGGCAATGCCTGTAATTTTGTGTTACATCACATTACGATAATAATTCAGAAAGTACTTTAATGAGTTTCAAAAATTGACGTAAAACTTCAGTTGACGGTTCATTTTAAAGTTTTTTAGCTGAAGTTAAGACTATTTTTAACAGTTCTATGTTGCTTATAGCTTATTTGTCGAGCCCTTAAGTTGCTCAATGGTTAAAGCTATAATCGAGATGCTTATTAGAATGGGATATGAAATGCAAAGGTTGAACATATGAACTAGCAATGCCTTTAACTAGAATTAGATCAATACACGGTTTCAGAGTTGCTAACTGCTTTTTTCGAGCTCTAAAGGTGCTCAATGGTGAAAAGACAGCTATGATTGAAATGCTTATTAGAATAGTATGTGAAATGAAGACGCTGATTATCTGAATTAACAATGATCTGAATTGGGAACAGGTTTCCATATTGAGCCATTCTGTCCACTACCAGTGAAATGCAAATACATTGCCTCAGTATCAATCGCTATTAAACTGACGTTAATTTGTGTTTCTTTGTACCCCAGGCTGGCCACAAAACGCTTCGTTGTAAACACGACCGCGTCAATTGTTGAAGATATCAATGCCCTTATATCTTAAGTAATGTCTTACACAAGTGACGTTAACAAGTTATGACTAATACTGTATATGCAGTTGCGTTTGTCGAGGGGCACCCGTTGCTTTCATGGTGAATTATAATCGGCTCATATGAGACTGGAATATGTTTTATTTTGAAACCATCTATTTTTATCCCCTAGAAAGTCCGTCATATTTCTAATCATCATTATCAAACTCATAAGTTATATCTAAAGATGGTTATAGTTAATAATAACTGGTTAATAACACCTAAGTGATAAAATAATGGATTACACGCTTTTGTTTTATAAGGAACCTATCTCAAGGCCTAGTTCCAAAAGTTCCTTATTCGTACACCTCAAATCATCATTTGTAGTACCAAAAGTTCCTTAATAGTTCCTTAATTTTCACTGCACATCAAGTGCCATAAGAATAGTACAGAAACAGGAAAAAGGTGCTAGAGGCAAATGCGAGACCGCATATGCGGAAACTATTCAATGAAGCACTTGATACACGAATACCAAACAACCTATGCGAGAATTGGCTGCGCCTTTTTTGTTTTTGATGCTTGCAGTTATTAAAATTTTTCAAGTCAAAAAGTTCCTTATGGATTTCGTTTTTACTAGTATAAGTTATTTCAATATTGCGGCCTTCTACATCTAGGTTCCTTATAAAGTGGCTCCTTATAAAAAAAGCATGTAGCCCGAACAGTTTTTGCCATCCCGGCTACGTATTTTATTTGTGAATTTAGCTAGAGAGGAATCAATTTTGGATGCCACAATTGGTTGAAAAATGAATCGATAGGAGGATTTTGTTCTAGATTGCCTTTTTTCCAAAGAACTGTATAGCACTTTATACTAACAAAGAAAGTAAGGGAATGTGTCTTGGCCTCTTTCTTGCTCAATTTTTATTCAAAGGAAGTTAAAACATATTTTGCTTCACATGCAAGATATCTCAGAAGGGCTCCGTTTCCGCCCCCCCCCCAAAGGATGCATAATTTCCGCCCTTGCAATCCAATTCCAGATAGTTCCGCTCACATGAAAAGGGACTCCATGTTGTCTACGATTTGTTCAAAACTTCTTCGAATTTCTGATGAATTTATCCCTGATGAATTTATCTCTTTGATAAGCAAAGAACCTCCGTGATTCTTCAGGTGTTTGACATTTTGGTGCAAATCGTAACCTTTTCATTTCAATTTGATCACCTACCAGCTACTTAATGCCTTTAATTCGATCAAATCGCTCACACGTTCAAATCCCCTTTTAAGCGTCTAATCACTTTTTGGAGTTATTTGGTACCAGCACATTTTTTAAAGTTATTTGATATTACATGATATCAACATAGTGCAGACAGAAAGCAAAACTCACAGCTGCAAAATTCCGGAATTTAAAAATGTAAGGTAGTTAAACTAACCTAAAGGGGGGAAGGAAGATTACTTTTTTGCCACGGGTAGCACGGCAGACCTCCGGTGGGGGAGTGTGATGACTGTCAACCTACCTCAAGGGCTACACAACAGCCCAACAATATGGGTTAGCGTTATTTTAAAATAAGGAAAGAAAGAAAGAAAGAAAAAGGGGGAAGAAAGAGAGAAAGAAAAAAAAGAAAGAAAGCATTTTTAAGCTATATGTGTATGAACATTATAATCTTCGATTAAACTGAGTCTTCGATTGCCTGTTTCACCGGTGGAATAACGAAATTTTATCAACAACCGTTTTAGCAAAACATTGTTGCAAACTTTCTTTGGTTGCAGAAACTCAGTACTGGAGTTGCTCAACGTTTCAAGGGACCAATTTTACCCCTCTAAGCCACTTATGAGAATAGACGTGTACACGCCCTTGTAGTATACAACCTTGTCAACCTTTCATCTTATGCTCCTGGATGTTTCAAACAATCAACTCTACTGCAGGTGCTTCGCTTTCCATTGTTTTTCATTGTTGAAAATCGATTTAGAATCAACTTTTACAACTCTGGCGGCCGTGTTGTGTTTGACAGCCGCCAGTTCTGTTGCCCTGTGGCCATCGGACTCAGCTGCATTACATGTAAATAGATATGCATTTAAGTCGTGGTTTGAAATACGTTATGCTAAGACAGTATATCAATATATAATGTTGCTAGGGACGGAACAGCAGGGGGGAGCGCGGGGAGGGGGGGAAAATGCCCCCTTCTCCCCAAGAAAATGAGTTTAATTCTTTTATTTTGCTATTGTTTTGTCTTTATCTTTCACTGTCCTGCCTCCCTTGCCCTGGCATGCAACTCGCTTTTAGTAATTTTTTGGTCAAACTTTAGCTCTCAAAGTTTCTCAATCTATTTCTAAAGATTCAGTTAATAAATGATTCGTTGACCCTGGTTAATTTCTGAAGGAAAAATGTGTTTTTTTGAATCTGTGAAATAAGCTGGCACAGAAGTTGCTAAAGTTTCTAAATTCTCTCCTCGCAGTTCTAAAAGTATTTTTTACTGCAAATACCATTCGTAGTGCTTCTTTATAGAGGTTGACCTTGCTCTGCTTTTTGCGACTGGCCAACGGAACAATCCTTCTTGACAAGTCCGCATTTTGATCAGAAGCAACAGAAGAATAGTTTTGCCTCCAAATCTTCCGCGATGTAGAGTTGAGTTAACAGAAATTGCTGTCATCCCGGGACGAAATGAAACTTTTACGCCGGGCCGATTTCATGTCGGCCATTTAAGGGATTATACAAATACGGACTGAAATTATCATGTAAATACGATTAATGCCTAGATCGCGAGCGACTTAACACCTTGTGACAAGTCTTATCGGTCTGAAATCATGATGTTTCAGACCGCTACGAGTTTCGTATCTGTAACACCTCTTAAGCATCACCGAAGTGAGTTGGATTGCGAAATTCAGTTAACTGCGCAGTTTCGGTTTGATGAAATAAGCCATTATAATGTAGGATTTTACAGCTGCCTAACCCCATACGAACTAGATGCGATTGAATCAACGCCCACATATTCCCTCCCATCATCCTTTCTTTACACGTGCTTTTGGGCAGATGTTTCGTTTTCTGATTCAACGCTTGACTGTTGAATGGCTGACGGGTTTCTCAGCCATGGGCCGCTGCGGCTGTCGGGCTAGCAAGCCTCGGGGCCGTGACTTCTTAAGCATGTGGTCCAGGTTGCTTTATTGACCGAAAAACTGTTTTAATATTTAATTAGAACAGCCTAGTACGGCGCACATTCTCTTAAGAATTCACATTTTGTAACTGAAAATGTAATCGTGCGTATATTTGGTATCAACAATCTCGTGCGTGTTTATATATATGGGCAATTGTTAATCATAGCTACGCACTGCTGATAACTGAAAGAGTCGTTCAGCAAGATGTTATTGCAGTGATAACTAAACTTGGTTTTTCATTGTTTATATTGTGAAAGCAGGCTGATTAGAAGTATTGTATAAAGACATTTACGATAAGCGGCTCCTGTTTGCAACTTCACAAACAAGTAATAACTTTCATTTTCCGATTTGCAGATTGCTGAATTATCGATGTAAAGCCGCATTTCATTTGTGAGTAATTTTCTCTTTAGTTATTTTTTAATTAATTCAATGCTGTTGTTATGTTGAATCAGACAGCTATCATAAGCGCAACGGATCTGTAACACAAGTGTAACTATTTCAGCATAGGCAGTTCGATCAAGCCACGCATTATGTACTTAGCGTTAAGAGACAATATTATTCTCCGATACGTACAATATTGATGCAAGTTAGTTGTGACAGACTGAGTTGCTTGAAGAATAACCGGTAAATGACTTGCACGATGATATCATCAAATGTATAACTCTGTGATCATCACACGCGTTTTGTAAGTTGGATTAAATCAGCGCTATCTTCCAACATCAACACGATAAAACAGTTTCGTAAACAATATTTGTCTTTGCTTTTCAAATGTTATTAGTGATTGTTAGAACCAAAGGCAGGTAGCTGTGAAGTGGATTTGAAAGAACTATTTCACAGTCAAAGTTATCGCAACAATTTGCAATCAGACGGAATCATTTATTTGCCATTAAGTGCTCTCAAAGAGCTTTGACACTTAGTCCTTAAAGACAATCTTTTTACAAGGGCTCTTTGCTTTGTACGTTTATGATTACTTGCACGTGTATTGCGATATCTGGTGTAATTTTTTTAGAAGTAACTCAAGTAGCTGGCACTGATACCGTCGTTTCTAGAATAGAACGAGGCAACAGAAGGAACAGTAACGACAAGCTTAATTTAGGACCAATGTTTTGCACTTAAAATGTAAATTATTTGCAGCCCAATTGCACTTCAGCGCCAGCCGGGTACCAAGGGTCTGTAGATTTTTACACCAAGTGTGACTTGGCAGTAGAAGCGATTGCTTTAAAAGTGAGGTTACGAAGGAGCGAGTGAAAACACAGGACTGATGAACGATGAATGCATTTGGCTTCACAGATGGTGCAGTATACTCAACACATCTCTGAAGGGAACATATGGCCCATACACTCTTTTTTTGTGAGAACACACTTTATAAGAACACCGAGGCTCGATTTCCAAAAGAAAATAAGAACAAGTTTACAACATCCCAGCCTCGGATGAGAATTTAAAAACAAAACAAGAAAAAAACAAAGTGATTTTTGAATTTTTTCACTTCAACAAAACAAAACCATGCAATTCCCAAACAAAAGTCATTCATAAGACAACGTGTTATGCCTTTGTAAAGTAGCTGAGTACATCTATAGTATGTAATGTAACTGTTAATGCATTAAGCCTTACTGTACTGTACTGTATATTGTACTGCATGTAGTTTCCAATAAATTTTAGGAAAAAAACCCCCCTAAAATAAGAACACTTTTAAGAACATTCGAGCCTCAAATTATGAAAAACTTTACGAACATCGAGCCTCGGCAAAAATTATCTGGTTCTTATAAAAAAAGAGTGTATGCTTTAAATGCCTGGATTCGCATGACTTCGAACATGTTTGACACATGTTACCCTCGATACCCCCTCGAACCTGACGAAGCGTTTTAATTTCTTACTGTGCAATTTTATCATCACCGGGTGTGGAAGGGATATATGCATAAATATATTTTACGTAATCTAATCAGGTACTATATCGTATTGTAAAATGTTCAAAAACTGCATGAATAGGCGAAAAGCACTCTAAAGCCACTTTTCTTTTTGGCACTCTTCATTGCCTGAATCTAAAAATAACATAATAGACAAATATCAATTTTGAAACAAGAAAGACGAGACTATTTTCTCCCGAAACCACCGGCGAAAAGTGTATTTTCTTGCTGGTAGTGTTGTCAGCCATTAATATATAATCTCTACAGATTTTAAGCAACAATTGTGCAACCTATCTGTGCACAGTCATGTTAATCTTTTGAAAACTGCATGAGTTGCACAGTTAAAGCTTCATAATCAGATATTGGTTGCCTCGCGACCTAATTCTATTAGTTCTTAACGAGGCTACACTTTTAGAACATTGTCTAATAGTTTCGCGTGCTTCTTTTTGCAACATAGCAAGTATCGATAGGCATAAATCTTTTTTGTAAGTTTGCAGTCGATTTATTTGCTTTGGTTGCAGGTCATTTTGACATTTAAATCCTGGAATTTTATTTTATGTTAATCGCTACTTTTATTTTGTGGAGGTGCATTTACTCGTTTGCTTTTTCTTTCATTTTTTTCTTCCCTGCTTTCTAGCCCTTCTTTTTCCGTTCTTTTTTTCAATTCTCCTACCTTTTTTTCTCCACTTTCTTTCCCCTCTTCTTTTTCTTCTCACCTTCTTTCTTCCCTTTCGTCTCCCCTTCTTTCTACCCCATAGTCTTCTCTTATTTAATCCTTTTTAGATATTCATGTTTTCTTAATTTCTTTTTTCTTTTTATTTTTAATCCCTTACTCCAAAATTTTAACTTCCGTATCATTTCTCTATTGACACAGTGACCTTTCCTCTCAAGAACTTTTTAGTGCTAATAATGTTATTTTTTAATTGTATCACCTCGAACATTTTCCATCTAGACCATCAATTCATTCTTTATTTTTTCTTCATTACAGCTTATTATTTAATGATCTAAGAAAGAGCTGCTATGTGAAAGCTTCTTCTAAAAACCATACTTTTCTACGTTTGAGAAGATGTTGGGCGACTTTCATGGTCCTATGGACGATTTCGGATTTCAAGATGGCTTTGGCTATGGTGGAATAGGCCCAGGCCCGGGTCCAGGTCCGGGTCCGGGTCCCGGACAAGGCCCAGGTATGCCCGGACCACTTCAGCAACCGCAGCAGATGTCAGGTTTGTCAATAAATTATCCCTTAATGCACATAAACTATTTTTAGATTTGAATGATATTTTGTTTTGCCGAGCTTCTGTATTTTTAGAAAATTTTTTTTGTTTGAAATTATTCAAGAATTTTCCATTTCAAGCCATAAGGTAATCTTGCTAGAGATGTACGAATGCTGTGTATGTATTTAGTACAGATGGTATAAAAATCGCTTTTGTTCCCCTCTGTTCAAAAAAAATATAAAAAAATACAAAAAATAGTTCTTACTCATAAGAAAGTTTCAAGGAATATATTCATTGAAGTTAATTCAACTATCCTAGCACCTTCGTGCCATTTGTTATTCTCAAAAAAACAAATGCCAAATCTTCAAGTTTCGCAAAAGAACCGCTAAACTGTGCCCATGAATTCTCGCTCGGAAAAACACAATTGGAATCGTTACTGTGAAACTTTTATTATTTTCAATCAAAGTTATGATTGATAAGAACTTAGAAATTTTCGTCAGTGAACGTTGATATGATATGATATGATATGATATAGAAAATTTGGAAAATCGGAGATAGACCGAAGAGGTAGACAATTAGCCGCTAGAAATTATGTGAAAAAGTTAACGCCCAATGTAGAATGCCCAGGCTCAAAGCCAAAAGCTCGAGGCCCAACCGCCAGCCAACCCAATAGATCCATCCTCTAACGTCCAACGATGTCCAACCGTCAACGCCTAATTCCCACCACCAAACAATCTTAGCCATATCTTTAATTTCAAGTTCCGCCTTTTCTTACTATGATATCATTGTTAGATTCTTCAAGTGTGTTTGTTTGGATTTTTTACTAGTTAGATATTTCGTTGAAATCATGCCAAATGAAATGAAAGCGAAATAGCGTCGTCGATAAACTGTCAAACAATGCCAGGTCACACATCAACTGGATGTGGCATGTTTGAAATATGATCGCAAGTAACTGGTGCTTCAGTACGTGCGTTCAGTGCGTCAGTTTACGCCCTCAGCCTTTGTAAAAGATACGTTTTTTGTACGTTTGGTGTCTTTTGATAAAGCTCATTTGCTTGACTGATTGTACTAGCTATTTAAGAAACATCGTGTTTGATCAACCGGCTGACCCCATTGCACTGTCGGATATCAAACAATGCTAACAATGATCAGTGCTGGTTGCGAATCAAGTTATAACTGGTTGCCACTTTCAACAAAATAATCGTAAATAGTTCCTTTGTTGGCAGACAATTTCAGAGACAATCCTAGATTGTCTTGTCGAATTTTTAATTGTTAGCTATTATTGGTGGATATGCATAATTCTCATAAGACAGTTTATGCTTGTAAGTTATTTGAATGCGACTTTTTATCAAAACTGATTGCCTACATTAATCAACATTACATTAACATGTTTGTCTATATGTCAATTTGTACAATAGCTGGTACTTCATCTTCTACCTTAATTAGTTACGATTATCCTCAGCTTATAGTATAAGTAGTATCCACTAATTACTACTCAGTACCCCCCCCCCCCACCAAATAAATTCAGAATCATCCTTTACAGACGTTTTACATTTTCCAAGAAAACCTTTGATACGAAACAAATTTTTTGTCTTTTGAGCTAAGTTTCCTACATTTATCATATTAATTTTATTTGCCTAATCACTGGTTATATCAGTTTTATTCCAGCCTTTTTTAATTGTTTTCTTGAGATGGCAGACATATTGGCATTATATATTAAAGTAATATTCTTGAAACCCAACCGACACCGGTTCAGCCGACAGTATTTAAGTTCAGTCATGATTTTGGTCGGACACTCGAAATAAACAATATTTGATATTGCATGCTGTAACGATTTTGAGACGACTTTAGTCTGCTTCGTTAATTTGCGTGAGTTTTGACACCGGTCCGATACTCGTTAGATAGTAAATTTTACATGTCTTGTTATAGAGAATTTCAGACGAGTTTGGTATGTTTCCGTTTAAATATATGCCTGAGTTATTTTCGCATTTCAGATCCGAGTATTGCTTTAAGCATGGAACAGCACATCCAACAGACAAATGACCGCCTGCAGTGCATCAGACGGGACCTCGCGACTCCATCTGGCTTCCAAAGCAGTGCTACAGAGCTCATGGAATGGTGCGGAGATCCGCGTGCTTTTCAGCCAGCCTACGAACAAAACTTAATGTCCTGTCTCACGGTAAGCAGTTACTTTACCCTCTCACCCCCGGGATTAAGTACCTGTACTTTAACTCATTGCCTCCTGATGCCATTTGAAACTCACAGACAGATAACTGTGGAAGCAAATGTTGCAGGGGGGTACATAGATACAGGAAATATCAATGTTTCGATAAACATGCCGTGGATGTTGTCTGATCAACTTTGCAAATCTTGACAACATTACCCCCAGGTTTTTCTTTGATTTGCAGTAACTTATACTGCGCCATATGGCATCTGCAGGGGGCTATGAGTTAATATAAAAGCGTCGGCTCAGATTGAAAGGAGGTAGGTGCTAGAATTGACGATTTTTGATCAAAGAATTTGTACGAATGCTTGAGAGAAGTTGTATCAAGATATTATTGAAGGACTTAGACTCCCCATTTCAAGAAATGATAAGCTCTTGCGGAAGGTTGGGCAAAATTGTCCCTCATGTATGAAAGGGCGAAATAAAAATGGCCGTTTGGTGCACGTTTGTTTAACCAGATATTAAAAAAATGGCTCCTCTGACAGTTAAGAACATTCGGCACTGTGTTTCTCCAACCTTCCATAATATGCAACAATGTGCCTGAAAAAATACTTTTTATTCTTAAGGAAAGCAAATGCATTGAAAAAGTTTACTACTTAATTTGCCATTTGTAATAGATGCGTTTCTTATAAAAGAGGAGAGCGCACGTCACATCCTCGAAAGCGATTTTTATCAGAAGGACACCTGCCGTACTTAACAAACGCAGGATATTACTGGATTTACGGAATTCTTCGCAAAATTCACGCGTAATACTAATAGTCAAGATCAACACAAATCGTCAATTTATGACATTTATTATAAGGGATATATTAATAGTAACCATTGCAATAAAAAATTGCTTAGAGGTTTTGTCATGGCTGCTGGCGCACGTGTCATAGAATTGTTTATTTTTGTAGCTTAAATTTGCATGTTTTAGCAGCACCTGAGATATCTCGAGGATTAATCTTAATCGAAAGGTGTTGTATTGCTTATGCGATCATCTAGACATTTGAGTTTTTGCAGCTTCATTAAGATCATATCATCAACATCGTCATCAACATCGTCGTCGTCATCATCATCATCATCATCATCATCATCATCATCATCATCATCATCATCATCATCATCATCATCATCATCATCATCATCATCATCATCATCATCATCATCATCATCATCATCATCAACATAATTATCATCATCATCATCATCATCATCATCATTATCATCATCATCATCATCATCATCATCATCATCATCATCAACATAATAATCATCATCATCATTATCATCATCATCATTATCATCATCATCATTATCATCATCATCATCATCATCATCATCATCATCATCATCATCATCATCATCATCATCATCATCATCATCATCATCATCATCATCAACATAATTATCATCATTATCATCATCATCATCATCATCATCATCATCATCATCAACATAATTATCATCATCATCATCATCATCATCACCATCATCATTATCATCATCATCATCATCATCATCATCATCATCATCATCATTATCATCATCATCATCATCATCATCATCATCATCATCATCATCATCATCGTCATCATCATCATCATCATCATCATCATCATCATCATCATCATCATCATAATTATCATCATCATTATCATTATCACTATTCATCATCTTCATGTATTTTACTGCTCATCCCTTCTTTTTTATGCTTTGCACACATGAACCCTCGATGTCTTTTTTTACATTTTAAGGTCGTCAATAAATGTGCCGCAGCCCCTGGCTTTGATTTAGATCTTGGTATGTTTCATATGTTTTCTGTACAAACTCATGCTATTTCTAGGTTTACAAAATATATCTGAAATTGTTGCTTGTGCTAAATAATCAAGAAACGGATTAATTGTAGGTCGGAATGATTTGCTATTAGACCTGACAGCTGAGACAATTATCATGATGATTAAATTCAGCCCGTTGTTCATACTTTTGTACTAAATAAATGCAGCTTTGGATTTGTTAATAAATAATGTCCGTTTATTATCAAAATGAAGATTGTTAAATGTCATTGAACGTTATGGTCGTTTTTATGTGATGATTTGTGCCTTCTAATTACATCATAATCAGAAGACAAAGCTTGCGACATTTAGAATGACCATGCCGTCAAAACATTTTATAATTCAATACTTCGTCTTTGATGTCGAATCTTTCATGATACCAGTTTTTCATACGCATTGATAGTTGCTCTTGTAATTAAGCTTTGGGCTGCTCATGCGCAACCACAGTCATAAACTATAATAGTTGCTACTCTAAAGGCTGCTTACATCAATGTTAAACTTTTCCTCATGTTTGTTTATTCCCATTGGGATTTTCACTTAATTACATCGCTGTGGATTGATTTTTCCCATGATTTTCTACCTGTTAACCTTATAAATAAGGTGTTTTATAAGCAAGTAGTACACAGCTTCTCAAAAAATTAAGACATGTCCAGTGGTTAGATCTAATATGGCCCCTCAGATCTGATATCAATTTTTCAGATTGCCATGTCAATAACTAACTAGCTAAAATGATACTTAAATATATATATACTATAAAAAGTTTATAGAATATGCAACTAATGAATTTCACAATAATAGATTTTACCGTATGAGGTAATCTTTAGCAATTCAAAAGCATACGAGAAATAAATATTTAAAAGATATTTTCAAATCTAAATAAGTAATAATTATTTTTAAACTCTGTTGTTGGTAAGTCATTAACTTATTTTGGTCAATAAATTTCTCTAAATTGTTCCATCCCTTTGTTCATACGATTATCTCACATTATGTCTTCCGCTGATACTAAGTTTAATTCTTTATTGGCTTCAAAAGTAATAACGATTCAATAATAATTATAAATTATAATATGGAATAATAATAATAATAATAAATAAATGATAAAAATATATCATAATGATAAATAATAATAATGAATAATAACAATACATAATGATAAGTAGATGATTTTATAATGTGCCCCAACATTATACAATAATCTGCGGTGCATACATGTTATAGGTAAAGTTACACTAACTTAAAAAGTACATCAACTTGTTTTGACCCACACTCGAATTTGTGCCTCTAAGCCATATGCAGTAAATCTCGGTTTGTTCGCAAAGATTTAAAAGATGATAGGATGATAAAGAGGTAAATAGGTGATTTTCTGTAAAGAACCTTCTAGTGAGATTATTTGTTTCATATGCCTAGGGCTGTAAGAAATATCGAGCATGAAAAGACGTGTGATATCGCACAGGAATCCAACGAGTTATGAACCAAATTTCTTTGAAGTAGTTTTGATACCTTGATTGTAATTTGAAGAATTTTCTGTTGCAGGTTATAGATTGCTTGCAATTTGTGCATCGCAAAGAGAGAAATTGTCTCCGAAATCAGCAGGTGATATATCCCTTCATTCCCATCGTCTCAATCTTTATTGCATTTCCTCAAATAGATTACAATTATTTATTGTTGTTGTTCAAATTTATTTTAAGTTATATTTATTTATAATCATTAACATCGTTTTAAAGTTGATCCCTTATATAGTCAATCTGACAGCTATGCTCACGATATCAGCTAGATGGCAGCAGACCCATGCCAAAATTAGCTTTTGTAGGCTAAAACAGTTTATATATTTTCCCTGCTAGAATTTTATTAAACCGCCATTTAATCAACCAAAAGCCGTCATTTTTTAAAGTTTAGTAGAAGGATTTGCTTTTTTTTGTAATGGTCACTCATTGCTGTTGGTTTTGCTACCCATTTTAATAAGCTAAGGAAAAGGAAGTACATTATATTAAGTTGAGTATATACAGTTCAAGAAATGTAATATACAATAAATACGATATAATCAACAAAAATTTTCTTGTTAGTTTTCATACAAAGCGTAAGTTTTCATTTGTGATATTTCCAAATTAGTAGATTTTCGTTTGCCATATCTAAAGCGGAGTTCGACGCGTATGAGAATTATCAGATGTTTTCATCATAAATAGTAGATATTGCTGCATTTTCTGCTAAGCATATAAGTTTTGCAGATAGCAATTTAGAGTAACCTTAACATGAACGATGCAATGAGATGAAGTCTTGTTATGGTTATAATCTGTCAATTCTTTCCTAATCGATAATCTTCAAATTATCATAATTTCTTAATTTCTAGCCTTGCTTTCATTATGGTGTGAAGAGTTAGGCCGCCTCTTGTTGCTAAGACACCAAAAGCGGACGGGGGACCAGAAGCCTTTGCCTTTCAGCCAAAATCCAAACAAAATGGCTCCAGCCCCTGGACGGGGGTAAGTGTAGTTGCATTGCATTCATTTCTTTCAGTTATGGAACATCAGTGTTCCTTTAATTGTTGTTATAAACGTAACAGTAGTGTTTTGCTCGCGACGATTTTATCTGCTGAACCCCCCTAACACCTATCAATTAGATTGCAGGTTTGGGCAAAAAATACCCTAAAATTTTCCAAAAAAGGAATGGCTGTTCATACTTGACATGCGCTGTAAGCAAAATTAATCAATCAGTTTTAATCATGCCATTGAAGAGAAAACTTTGTGGAGTACTTGCACTGTCTGAAGAGCGACGATCATATGTTCGAGTGGTGAATGCCACGAGAACTCAAAGATTAGAATATCACTCCCTCATTCAAGAATTAAGAAACATAGATATGGAGAGACATGACCAATATTTTAGTATGCCAAAGGAGCGCTTTTACAAACCTCTGGATATGGTTAAGGATCAAATTGTTCATGCAAATAAACTTAGCGTTCCAGTAACTCCTTGGGAAAAAAGATTGGCGGTAACTTTGGGGTATCTAGCAATCGTAAATTAAGTGACGATTTTATTACGAGCGTTCACAATAACCCAGTACTTACGTCATTCGTCCTTTATTTCAATGTTTTCAGTAACAAAACCACTGAGGAGGTGCTTCAGCAAGAAGAAAAAGTTAAACTTTTTTCAACTCCTTGCTTAAGCTTGTAATTTTGTGAATTTTGCCTGTGCATAAAAATTAACCCATTAGACATTGATTTTTTTTGCTCAAACAAAATATTACGCGAAAAATAACGAACAGGCTTTAGGGTAGAAGCGAATAGTGATTATAACCCCAAATAATTTTGAGGAAAATAATTTTCTTGGGATTTGGTATATTATTTATACTCATCTCATGTCCTTTCTGCAGATTATTATGTCCTATTTTATTTTGTTGCAATATCTCGAACTTTATTCTGGAAACCAGGCCTTTGACTGAAGGGGCACTGAGACTAAAAAAGACTTTAATTCAATTGGAATGAATTGAAATTGAAGAATTAATCAACAACTGTCTCACTCGCATATTATTTCAATCCCCTCAGCTTCATTGCAGTTTTCCTATAGTTCAATTTATAGTATGTTGGGTTTACCAAATTTCGAAACAACCACGAATCGTTTGCACGCCAGTCTTGATAAATTATCAAGAACTCGTTGTTATTGATGCATTATTCGCCTTTCCTTTTCCACATGGAAATTTTTACGTGGAAGCATCTTCATTGCGTGAAGGCTGGACTTGTTTCAAGCCTCCATTCCATTATTGAAGTCAAAAGTAAACATATGTAATGTGTACATAGACTCAGGAAAAATGTTTTTGAAGAAATAAATTGCTGTAATAGGTAGTTTTTGACAAATCTCAACGCAATTCTTTAAAGACTTAAAAGCTCTACCGAATTTTTACTAATGCAAAATGTCAGGCATTCACGGTTTGAAGCACGATCTATACGAGTAATGGAATGGCCGTTCTTTACTTTCTTAGAACCTCACTTATTAGATGGGAGTGTTTTTTCAGTTGTGCTGGTGAAGTTGTTGAATGGCCGACCGATCATTATCTCTCTGGCTTACGTGGGCCCGTTAAAATCTATCCTCCACGCTGTCAAGAAATGAATAATTCAGCGCCTTGTATCATTTCAGGGGGGCTTTGCTCGTTTAACGTAGATGCAAATTTGACTTTTCTTTCATACGCCAAGCTGTTTTTGAAGTAAGGATCTCCATGCAAATCAAACAGCTGCTGATGTTCCCAACTCTATTATCACCTTGCTTCTCTCTCTCAAGTTAATTAGAAAAGTTTGTATATTCGCTAGCACATGGCCTTCGTGGATCAGAACATCGTAATGTGTTTCACCCGCGGCGAGAACTGAGCATGATTCCCTCGGAGATGCATAAATTCAATTTATTTTACAATGTTTTTGGGTACTTTGCTTTTATTTTCCTGTCTATATTTGCTTTTTTGTGTTTATTCATTTGTTAAATGCCGACCGTGTGGAAGTCAGTCATCAAATTACTCTTTTTGTTTACTTTTTGAACAGCGATTCGACGGTGGATTGGCAGCCAACTAGCCAACAACCGTCAGTATCAGTAGTTGCAACAGTTTGGGGCTCGACGCAGACGAATTCTGGTGAGCCCATGATGGGAGCTGGTATGAACAATGGTATGTCATCTGGTATGCAAGGACAGTACTCAAATATGAGCCCACAAAATGCACCGAAGCAGTATTCAATGCAAGGTAAGTCACGTTGAAACTTGCTTTCTTTTGATTTAAGTATCTTGAGAAATGCCCTAAAATGACAAAGAAACAACAATGCTAATAGAGTAGATAAGACCTTGGAATATATTACATCATAACTTTGATTTCCGTTCCATCTGCAATTGTCATTATTCTAACGTTTATCTTTTAAAGTTCGATGCTTTATTTCGATGCTTTATTTCGATGCTCTATTTCGATGTTTTATTTCGATGAGATTTTTAAAATCCTAAACACCAGCATAACCTTTGCCATTTTCTTCTGTGAAAACCTTATCGGGGAAACTAGAAAAGTTCAAATATCGTACTTAATAAAGACAACAAGTAAAGAAGTTTCCAAGAAACTACTTGGCTCCTAACGCATCGATAACAAGGAGCCAATTCAAAAGTTCACCATATTATCTTGAAATTTTAGTATTAATGTCAGTATTATGACATATTATTTTACCCACTTCAGTCTGCAATGATATCGATAGCATCACTAATTGGATAATCTAAATGATGAATTTGATAAATAAGTTTATCAAGTTAGATAAATGCTGTGTTTCGCAAGGTTGCTTTCGGAGTTTGATTATCACAAAAAGCCGTTCTTAAACCGCCCTATATCCATTAAAACCTTTAAAGCCGTCCGATTCCGCCGATCCCATGCAGATTTTAATCTATTTATTTTCCTGCTTTCAGGTTTTCCGCCTCAAGGACAGGGCATGCGCAGTCAGCAGATGTCGAACATGCAACAGTTACCGGCCATGAATAGCATGTACAATAACCAATTCTGTCCGGAACCAAACACACCAACCGGACAACAGAATCCTTACTCGTACCGACACGGCCAAAATCCGAACAACCCTAACGCGGCAGCTGTTGCGGCAGCTGCTGTTGCTGCGGCGGCTGCAACCGCTACCGCTACTGCAACGGCAACGGCGACATTGCATATGCAGGAAAACCCAGAACAAAGTGAGTTAGAAGCCATATTTTTGTTTTGTTTTGCAGCTATGAAGTGCGTTTGTGTAAGGCCTGTTGTGATGAATTGATGGTAGAAGTTGCCCTTGATCAAGAAATAGTACGTTGTTCTTAAAAGCCAACTGAAAAGATGATGATCATGTATATATCATATTGAAAGAAACCATGCTGCTAAGAGCGCATTTTATTGTACAAATCACATAGTTATTGTGCATATCATTAAGTTATTGTGCATATCATTCGTATCCACCAATTAATCTACCTGGAAGCCTATCTGGAAGCCGCATATCGACTATAAATCATTAAATTTATCGCCCTGAATTCAGGTCGCAAGAAGCCTGCCGTTGCTGAGATCTTAACCTATCTTCGAGAAATCCAGATTTTGCCTTGGAATATCAGAATTCAGCCGTTTCATAGTTGGATATCTGTGATCTGCTATCCAATTTTCCAATTAGGTTTTTAAGGAAAAGAAAACTTGAAGATTATATTACATCGACCTATTTCTCTCACGTTTTCGTGCTTGTAACAAGTAAGGCAGAGAAAACAGTATCAGAATACAAATCAATGCGGAATTGATAACAATTTTGAATAGGGTGATGGTTTAAGTGGCGATGACAGTGGTTGTAGTGGTGGCGGTAGAAGTGTCGGTGGTGATGGTGGTAGAGGCAACGGCGACGGCGATGATAAATTCTGTGATAAACATCACCCCTCCCAGAGAATTCTGCTGTTAATGAGCCCAACCCCTAGGATTCTAATACAGCTTTAGCATGATCCGAAGCCGTTGTTCGATGTTAACACCATCCATGTTTTTCAATCTTAAAAGGATAAGAAACCTCTCGTAAGTACAGCTGTGCCAGACAAGAGATTCCCCGATACTTTGCGATAATACTCTGTTTTATTGTAAACGAGCTGGCGATGCGCATTGATGTTGAATTCTGTTCTAATAGAATCTTCACACCATATGTTCATTAGCACAGAAATTTACCACGTCAATAATTAATCACCAACCTCCTACTAGCGTATCATTTGAATTTTTCTGCTTCGAAAAACAAATGGATTATTCTAGAAAGGGGGATGTGAATTTTAACACAGGTTTGGTTAAATGGGAGTTCTGGCTTGCGTAACTGCCTCGTGGCACTGTGACGTAAGCGCCTGAGAATTGAAAGCCTTTTTGATATCTCTATAAATCACTTGACGCTTTCCTTTTGAATTATTTTCACCTATTTCTAAGCACCTAGTTTCGGCCCAAATTGCTATAACCACCATACCTAAATCACAATGGCATACCACCAAGACATTTTTATAATATCGTATTTTCTTTGAAAGAGCGTGCCCCTTGTATCAGCGTCTTTTTAAAGACTCTTTTCATATATGAACATCGTTCGAATGAGCACCTCTTTTTAATGACGATAATGGAGAGGATGAGCAGAAAAGGAACGCAATGATTTAAAGTATGTACTTTCTCCAGATGTCTAACGGGACAAACCATTGAAAGCTAATGTTAGCTAGCACTGTGGCGAATGGTTTTCGTCAGTTGGAATTCACCGAGTTACTGAGGCTGGAAATCTAAAATTACCAATGCGACGATTGTTTATGTTTTATTAACGAGCCCCCCCCCCCCGGATGAGCGCCTCCCCAGTTGACATATTTGTTGTTCATAAAAGTGTTAAGAAAATCAATATTTTTCCAGTCACAAATGAAAAACATGATCATCGTCGCTATGTCCACTTTAAAGAGATTTTAATATACTGTTTTGTTATTTTCAGATGATTTTTATAATAATGGCGGTGATTACGCATTGCAAGGACAAACTCAGTTCCAAGCCCGTGGGGGAATGACCCCTCAACGGCCGATGATGAATAAGGGGATGTACCCTGGCTATATGCCACAACAACAACAACAAAGCAGCCCTTTTATGCAGCAGCAGCAACAACAACAGCCAACAATGAACCCGAGTCCGCAGATCCGAGGGATGATGCCACGGTATCCCAATCCACCTGGGGTGAAGAGATCTGCGTCGACGATGTATGGGCAAAATATGATGAATAATGGGCCACCAATGCCACAGCAACAACAGCAACAAAATTTACAGGGAAACTATCCGCCGTTTCCTACGCAGGTCAAGCAGGAACCAAATTTTCCTCCGCAATACCCGGTATATATTTAGATTTTATTTTTATTCCATATAAAAAGCAAATTAAGAAATCTCATTCTCTTATTCTATTTATCTATTCATTTCTCTTAGCTACGTCTCCCTTTAAATAGCAAAGATATATTTCATAATGATAAATTTTACCATTGCAGAATTTGTCCAAGTACAAGTGTCTAGCCCTAATGCCGTGATCCTATGTCTTCGTGCATAGATGTTGCTCGCTATTCTAGCCAAAGGATCTTCCTTCCTCCACTGCGCACTTATTCACCCCCCCCCCCGTCCACTTTGTATTAAAACGGTTCAAATCGATATGTAGTCTTACCTATATTTTCTTTTTACCATCATAGTTAGTGGTTGTATATTTTTTACTGTAAGCACACCTTGGAACAATCAGTGACTTGGCCAGAACAGCAAATAAATGCCAGGGAAAGGAGATAAGATATGGGAAATTTGAAAGCACTAGGGAGTTATAAAAATGCCTCATTATATTCAAATTTGCGGCTTTTTTCAAATTAACTACTGCATGTTTACTTGAAACTGTGAGAAACATCGAACATAAAGCGTAGTACAGTGTACTGAACAAAAATTGTTCGCCATTGATGTTTTTTTTGCAAAATTTCTATAGTAAATTACAATTATTTTGATTTCTTATAGCAACCCCCTGGTTATGGCAGGACTCCCCCATCGTCAGGATACAATGGACAAATGCCACAAGGCCAGATGAATATGGGCAATGTCGGCCCTGTTCCAAATATGGGCAGTATGGGAATGCCCCCACAATACAGCAGGATGGCAATGACACCATCTGGGATTCAGCCAATCACATCGCAACGTCGACCCAGTACTTTGCAGTACCAACCGAATCCTCAGAATCAAGGCTCTATGCCTGGTAATCCTGTGGTGGGAAGTCGATACATGCCAGTGTGTGATAACCCAGGTATGCAAGGACCCCAGGGACCGCCAGGACCTGTTGACCAGAAACCGATTATTGACCCTATGGGAATACCGATGTCACATGTGAAGCCACCGATGAATAACTGTAATTCCCCGATGATGGACACGAAGCCCCCAATAAGTGAGTAACGATATTTTGTGCCTTTCTATAGTTTCTTTTTCATAAAGTCTTTTTATATGGACAAAATAAGATCAACGGTCCATCACAGGATTATATACACTAAATTATATTTGCAACGAAAGTTTTTGCCCGAACCTTAAACCTTTATCCTTTGAATTAACTTCCAACTGAAAAAGCTTCAGACAAGAACAGAATGAGCACAACTTCGGCATAAGATCTTACAGTAACATTTTGTTGTTTGATGTTGTAGAAGAATAGCTTAAAGACAATCTTTAGTAAGTCTGAATTTATTTTGAAAAGAAGAGAAATGGGAATACGAACCAGGTGCAATGATAAGGAGCGGTCACTTTCTGTTATAGCATTCGAAATATTTTGATTTATTGGCATTCGCATGCATATGCTCAGAGTTGACGATTGGTCTTTTAATAACCTTTTTATGCTTAGTTCTAAATCTTTAATGTTGCTTCACTTTCAGAGCAAAAAGACTGCCTACGCTTGACGTTTCCTGTTCCGAATGGTATTGTTTTGCAACCATTCCGACTTGAGCACAATCTTGCAGTTAGCAATCATGCATTCAGTTTACGTGCAACGATTTATCAAACTTTGATGTGCAGGTTTGTTTTAACGTATTTATATTCACCTCTCCCTTATACATGATTTAACGACGAAGCTTGCAGCGAAACACTATATAATAAGTCTTGTATCTGTCTAGTATATGTAGATTTATATATTATATAATTAAGTATTGGCTGTCATCGAGTGCGAATACTAACCATAAGGGTGCTACCCAATTGTAAAACTTTTTAGTCTCAACCGTGGGGTTTAAAATCAAGCTCACCACATTCGGAGCCAAACGACCAATCCACTGCGCCGCAAAGACAGAATAGATATTTATA
Source organism: Catostylus mosaicus (assembly GCA_964019065.1). Taxonomy (NCBI): domain Eukaryota; kingdom Metazoa; phylum Cnidaria; class Scyphozoa; order Rhizostomeae; family Catostylidae; genus Catostylus; species Catostylus mosaicus. The sequence continues at coordinate 2,607,595 of OZ025199.1, forward strand.
TATATATATTTATGTTTATGTAAGTAGGTAAGGATATTAAGATAGTGATACGGTTGAAAGAAAAAGGAACAAACAGTATAGAGGCCAAATAAACTATTATCTAGCAATCAAATTACATACATTAAATTAGGTTTGTAACAGTTGTCTTTGAATGAGTTGAACTTACATTCTTTTTGATTTTAGGCCTGATCTAGAGCTTCAGTTCAAGTGTTATCATCATGAAGATAAAAGCATGACAACAAATTGGCCAACATCGGTTAGCGTCAGTGTTAATGCAACGCCATTATCAATTGAAAGGGTAAGTATCCTATTTGCTATTACCTTTGAAGGTTCCAAAGTATTCTTTGCTTACGACCAGTTTTCTTTAAGAGTTCGCCTGCAGGATGCTTTAACACATTTTTTAGAATTTGAACCCGAAACTGTCCATATTCAGCTATTTTATTAATAAATTTTTCAACATTTGGATGGTTGAATTCGTTTATAGCAATTCGAAGTAGCCGGCAAAGCAAAACATTTCCTACAATAATGTGAAAGTTTCCTGTAAATTTTATAACGGAGACAGTTTCTGGCAGCGTCGCTGCCGATGCTACAACTGTTGCCCATGCTACTGAAATTGCAAACTACCGTATTGCCACCGCTACCAATGCTGCCAATGTCCATGCTCTCGATGCTATCGGGTATTACAAGCCCTACATTTCATGGGCAGAAGGTGCCTTCTTACTGAATGATAATGTCGTAATCTTTTTCACTCTTTTGCAGGGAGACAGTAGGGCATCCCATAAACCATTGTTACTTAAGAATGTCTGCAAACCAGGAAGAAACACGATTCAAATAACAGTCTCCCAATGTTGTTGCGTAAGTTTGTTTTTGTGCATAGTTATCCATATCAAATTTCCATTCGTTGCCATTCAAATTTCTTTCTTAAGCAACATCGAGAAGTTGCATGAAAGATTTTGATATAATCTACGGAGTCATTACCCTTAATAATCAATTCCCATTGACATTGTACTCAGTACACTACTCACAAAGACCTTTACAACAGTACTGCTGCAGTGTCCACTCAGGGTCTGTGTTTACTACATGTGGATAAAGAGGAACGAAATCAAGGCTAACAAAAACAAGGTCATGACATGCCAACCTTAGAAAAACGGAAATTGCTTCAAGAGAAACATGTTTTCTTAAGTTTTACTCCACTCGGCACTCTTTCTATTTTTTAGTTTTTTTGCTATATTTCCTGTTTATTTAATAACATTACATTTATTCTAATTTGTAGCAAATTGATACCTGGAATATCTATAATGCATCAATATGATAGGTTACGTGGTATTCATTTGTTTGATTTATTTGTTATATTAGAAAACATGTTTATTTTCATTTTAGTCTCATTTATTTGTCCTTCAACTTGTCCATCGCCCATCCGTCAACTCAGTTTTGCAAGGACTACTCAAGAAACGCTTATTGCCGGCTGAGCACTGCATTGCAAAAAGTAAGTTGCTCATAATAATGATTCTTGAGTTGTTAATACTTTTCAACTTGACAATTGACAAGTTGTAAATACCACAAGTTGACTTGCCCCCGAAATAATCCAATTTTATCTACATCATGTACAAAGTTGCACTACCTATGTATATGTAATTATCCACAAAACAGTGGTAAATTCCCTTGACCCTTTCAACCCCGGTGATTTTACTGCTGTGCACTAACTTAAAAGGGGCTTCTTCGATTGCAAGGGGGTACAAGAATTGACAGGGGTTAGTCTTCCTCTTTTAAGAAATAACCAATAAATAACGTTTTTGCTTTTTCTTACTAACTGAGGCCCGTCTATAGTTTTATTCGAACGACGATTTATACGAAATCAGCTGGGGCCTAGTTAGGGAATAACGTTTTAAAGGTGATAATATGTCTTTAGCGTGTATTATATCGTATGTGTATATGCAAGCAAACAATTGAATTATATTATTGACACTTGTGCTTTGGAATAATTCAAAACGCAATGTTTTAAGCTTAACTGGTCTTCAATTAATGGGGATACAAACACTGCCGAATGGTGAACTAATCTCAAAATGTTGTGTTTTTAGATATTCCACGCTACATTCTTAATTTTTTAATCGAATTATTTGCTTGCAATTTAGGCTAAAAGACAATCGATGCACTGTGATAAATCTTGAATCTTTGATCATTTTTATTAAATTGTATTGTTTTTTTCTGTAAAAAGGAGGGCCCTTGAAAAGCAGCATTTACTGAAGATTAACCCTTCATAAATATATCATTTGACAAAAAATGATTTTCTCATCTGCTTTTTCACAGTTAAAAGACACTTTCAGATGACTGGTCAGACAATTTTAAATGGAGAAGACGGTGTTGAGCAAACAGCCATTAAAGTCTCGTTGAAATGTCCGATCACATACAGGCGGATTTCTTTGCCAGCCCGCGGGCACGATTGCAAACATATTCACTGTTTTGATTTGGAGTCGTATTTAAAGCTGAATGTTGAAAGAGGCTTATGGAAGTGCCCTGTTTGCAGCAAAAATGCGATTTTAGAAGGGCTAGAAGTCGACCATTATTTGTGTCAAATTCTCACAACATTAGCTAAGTATGTTTGAATCACATTTACATAACTCATTTTCATTGGTGCTTTAGCTTTCATTACATAAACAGCTCTAACTCTAACTCTAACCTTGACCTTTCTTCCAAGCGCAACCCTAACCCAAACCCCAACCATCTACTCTACCCTCATCCTTCTGACAATGCCCCAATCCAATCTCAAACTCTTAGCCTAACCCTAGCTTTGATCCTAAGCATTAGGGACGCTAACCCTTTATTGCTTTTTCAGGACCGATGTTGAAGAAGTTACAATCGACTCGAGTGGCTCTTGGAAACCAGTTTCTGTAAAAATGGAAAAACAAGATGATGATACTTCAAGCGGTAAGCACGTATTTTTACATAAAAAAACTTATTGCTTGTTTCTCTCAGTTTAATGCTGCTGTCATATTTTTAAATGGCACATGTACATTCAACGTTGGCTGGATTACTGCCTTTGTCAGGCTTTCATGGCACACCGGGATCGATGATCTATGTAAATCTTGCAGTATTACTGAAAACATCTCTCCATTATTTCAGGTTTGCCTTCGAAACGATTGAAATCGATGTCACATGATACAAATCCACTGCAGTCGCCAAATGGAGGTCAGCCTCGTACACCATATTCACAACACCAACAACCGCTTACACCTCAAAATCTACCCACAAGCCCAGTCAGTCGACCAACCAACACTCCTACAAACACGCAAGGATCTGCGCGCACGCCGCAACCTCATCCAATGGCTGCTCCAACGCCCACATCAGACACGATGGGACACCCGTTATTCTCACAGTCATCTGCAGGAATATCAACGACACAGAGTGGTCCTAAACAACATACTGCAGGGGGTGATGGCCTAAAACAAAGTGAGTAAAATGATTAATTCGCCCACACTATTGTTTATTCAAATTTTTGCAAAATATTATAAAATTTCAAAGCATGAAGTAACATCATCTAGCTCTTATTTGTGGGAAGTCGAATCCCCTCAAAACTATATTTTTGTACTTTTTTTAGCCATAAACCCCCTTCAAATTTCCTTTAATGGGCGCCAGGGTAGATTTAGGTTCGCCCCGTTTTCTTTTCCCATGTCCCCTTTTTGATGTGCTTGAAAATTGAAATGGATTTTTTTTGCAGCCAAAGACAAAATGTCCACTTCTTCGTTGTCATCGCCCGATCCAATGCGAAAATCGAATTCCACAAATAGTTCATCTTCTAAGTCAAACGGAAACATTGGCGATTCAAACGATCTAAACCACAGCAATCAAACTAAAGATCAATGCAATTCCGATGCTGATTTAAACAACTCTTATTTGAACCTTGAAAACATATTTGAAACTGGAGGTGAAAATAACGAAGAAGGCAGCCTTGAGGTATGCTTCTTAATCAATTTGTTCATATGAATTTATTTTGAAAGGAAAGACTTCCTTTTATTGGAAGGGTAACTTTTGTTACATTGCAAATTTCAACTTTGAAGATTTCAGCGTTGAATTTCGGTTTGAATATGAAAGAAGTGCTCAAATTTTAACATCTGTTACGCCATGTGTTAATATCTGATTTGGATTACCGTGCTTATTTTAAGAACCAATTGCAATTTCTTTAACTGGGCTGGGCTGTTACAAAATCAACACAATTGTACATTGCATTAAAGTTTTTAATTTTTGTCGAAGCATAATTAAAAGTTTAAACTCAATAGCTTTATTAATGTCATTTGTTGATGCAGTTAGTTTCACTGCCCTGTTTGAATCACCCTTCTTTTTATCTCTCATATTCATGTACTAGAGTGGTTTCAACTTCTTTGAGATCCAGTCATTCCTATAAAATGATTTGTATGCACTACACGCTTGGATTCCGTAGAGAAAATGAAACAAAGTGTGCTAAATTTTTCGTACACAAAGCCTACTTTTTTCTCTTGTTTGCATTCTAAAATTTAACCTTACTTGAAAAAAAATCATCATTTCGAGATCATTATAATTTTCATGGTGTGATTTCTCTTCTAGGTCCTACCAGATAACCTGGACCCAGCGGAGTTATTGTCTTATCTTGGACCGCCGGATCTACCAAGTGAGGACCTCTTGTCCATGTTAGAGTAAGAATAAAGCTAACTTAATTATGACGATGTGTGTTTCGTTTAGTCCTTTAACTCGGTTAATTAGTGCACGACTCTTTTTAAGGTTATTTGTTTAGCATAGGGAAAGGTAGCAGAATCCTCAGATTCGCTAATCTAAATCGAAAAACCTCTTAAATAAGTAATGCACACGTGGGGCACTCCACCCTGAATGGCCTCTAAAAAAAATACGCAGTCCGTCACGACATGACCTAATACGTATTTTATAGTCGATTATGGCTGCGAGTGTTGTTCAAAGTGGTCATTAGCATGGATGTTCTTTATTATCTCGGATTTCGTCTTAGCGTCGTGTTTGTTGTTTCGTGTCATAAATTTATAAATATATCCCATGTCTCACCGCATATTTAAGTAGAGTTTAATATATTTTCTTTATGTAACTTTATTGTTTTTATCATAATTATTATTACTATGGTCATCATTGTATCAGTATTAGTTGTATGTTAGTTTTTTAAAAAAGAGATGTCTATTCTTGAAGCGAACATCACATCTTAGTTGCAACAAAAACCAACAATTGTGCCCAGACTTCAGGGATACTTTCAACCAAACATTTAATCGTTTTCAAACCTTTCATTTGTTTTTATATCGCAAAATTTGCCGAGATGTTACTCCGGTCTGTAAAATACATGGTGCCACGAATATTTCCAGAGCAGTGAAAGCAGGCACTTATAGCCCAAAAACGTTTATTGAGTAGGAGAAATCCCGAGCAAAATACAAGGCTAGTCGTAAAGAGAATTCGAAACATGCAACATCGCTCTTTGATTTGAAAGTTTGTGATGTCAATTGGAAGGAACTGAGAATTTTTGTTTGTAAAAAAGTAATTTTTTACCTGCTCAAATTGACTGAGTTAAGGAGACATTCTGGTTTTTAGCCTGAAATTTTCAAGTTTTCGGTTTCAAACACCCATTTGATCTGCTGCATTTCTTTTATCGTAAAACATGTTGATAAATACAGTAGCTTCATTATTTAACAATTTTGCTACTTATTCAATGACATGATGACAAAAAGTGGTGTTCATAAAGGCATCTTTTTCATTGTAAATTTCGTCAAACTTAAAAGGTTGTTCTTGTAAAGAACTTATTATTCGACCTAGTTCAATGGTCTATCCATAAATGGTCATTATATTACCATATGCGGTGACAGCTTAGCATCGTAGTTACGTATCCTAGAAAAGTTAGTAGAATTGTGGGCTAACCGGCACTAGAATTGCGAATCAGTGAGATTGTATGATGCTGCATGATCAAAGTGATAGATTGCAAACCATTCATTCAGAATGCGCCGTTGATTGGCGAGTTCAAAAGCCTGGTTTCTTTACAATCAAGGATGATTGTGGCTCGTTTTAGACGGAAACTAGGCTTTGGAAGCAGGAACATTTCACTGATTTGATTTTGTGCGAAATCTCTTCTGTGTATCAGTCAATCCTGTGGGAAAATAACACGTTTTAATTGATTCTGTTCATCGCCTTGAACAGTTGAAATGGCTCTAGAATGGAGTTTTTGGCTGCTGTTTTCCCTCTTTCAACAGGAAAATTCAGTATGATTTATCTATTTCTAGATCCTCCTTGGGTTCACTCTGTTGCTCAATTGTTTATCATTTGATTTCCGAAAATCAACGAGAAATGATCTCTGGAAAGTTAGAGTTCTGGGGCATAAAACCAAAAGATAAGGTTGTTCATTTACGCATTTAAAGGAACCGTAAAAAGTCTAGAAGTTTGCTGATAGCATTTTACGGAATATAATTTTGTTTAATCTATGGCCATTGAAATTGTGCTCTCCAAGGTGCCTTGAGACATTGTGAGATTACGAGACAATACTGCATTCTACAAATATTCCCAACAATGTATACTTAGACATAAATTATGTCTGAAATAAGGGTGGTCAGACTGTTTAAACATCAGAGAGAAAAGAAATGTATTTTAAGCAACGCAGAATCGGAGACAAAGGGCTTGCTTTTTATGATGAATATTTGACCAACAGATTGGGCTCAACCGGAAATCAGCTCTCGTAGCAAAAGTAAGACGTGTAAGGAGGGACGCTGGTGGACATAGAAGAGAACCCCCTGTTAGTATTGGAAGGGAAATGTGTAGGGAGAAAAGCTGCATCAATTTACTTGCATGAGATTTTATTTGTGGCAGGATTATTCCATTAACAGGGGGGGTATTGAAACGTTGTGAAATTAACCCAAATGTGTATCATTAATCAGTATTATGTAGATGCTGTTTCTTGAATGGGTAGAGGCCCATAATCCAAGTAGGGGAGACTAGATTTTAGAAGGATAAGTTACGTTCTTAAGCGTATTAATATGAGTGGTAGTTTTCAACGGTAAGTAGAGAAACATTGTAAACCTTTTGCAGAGAATATTCTCTAAGCTTGTATATTTATTTAGAATTTTCTGTCGGGATAAATTAACAGGAGGTTTAAATATGGTGCAAAGTGTTTTTGCCTTAGCTGTATAATGCCACGAAGTAGTGTATTGCTTTGAACTCCACACTAATTCAACGTTGCAAATCTTTGCTGGAAGGTTGCTGTGCATTATGGCGTTGTGCTGCTGCCTTTCAAAGTACCTTAATACATGCATGAAATCATTGATTCATAATCAATCCAAATCATTACATCAAATATTCGCTGTTTGGTCAAACCCACCCCATTGCTTTCCATCTAACCTTTTTGAACCACTCCTGCATCGTGATGCCCCTAAATCTATGTAACTTTTACAGAAGGCAATTGCATGAAGCAGTTGACATAAGATTTTGTTAGTTACTAAGAAAGGCCAGAGTAATGAAGGGTTTCTTGTTTTTTTCCTGTTTTTCACATGGCAGCTAAGGCGAATACTTTGGAGGAACTCGATGGAAAATATTCATATTAGATTTGATCCGTTTTAATAGACTGTTGATTATATGAAATAGTAGATATCGTATATGTATATTCTTTGCTAGTTATTAATATGTATATCCTGCTGATATTTTGTATAAATATGTTTTGAAAATCTTAAATTTGCTTTCACTTTTATCCCTTCTTCTACTTTCCATTGTGATGTTTCACTCGCCCTGCTTGTCCTATGTGGATAAATTTGATTAAAAAACACCACACCCAAATTTGTCCCGTTTTCAAATGTATCTGAGTTATAATATATGTTTCGCCTAACATAAAACATTGTTTTCCCGGAAGATAATAGGTTTTAAATAATCCACCTTCAAAAATAGTTTTAATACTCTTTTGGAGTAGTATCCTTTTTCATCTCTATTCTAGTTGGACCAACGCCAGGAATTCTCCAAAGAATTTCGCTAAAACGTCAAAGTTCCTACCGGTTTGGCCTTGCCTGCAATTTTGTGACTAAAAATAACGTTTACTGTTTACCGTTAATTTTAATTGGAGATTACCAAATTAAAATGGAAATCAATTTTGCTCGAAAAGGAAAGGCCAATCTATCGATGCTTGCTCAAAAATTGTCCATATGAGTCAAATTTCAAGCAAGAAACCCCTATAAATTCTGCATTTAACGATGCAACCTGAAAAGGGTTATTGGCGATTAAAAACTAAGACTAGTCCTTTGATCTTTCAGCAAAAAGTATTAGGCTACGCATATTTGTCGAAAATTACCCTTGTTGAAAACAGTCAACTGATTGAAACTCTTCGAATTTAATATTTTGGTCTAAAACAAGGAACCAAGATTATACACCAAAGAACTCCTTTTCTGCAAGGGCCAATTCCCTATGGAAACGCAAGACTAATGCACGGGAATCTACGCTTAAAAATTGCCCACCTTGAACATGGCTAGTGTCAGTCAGAATATGAAAGTTTGTGCTAAAAATCTGCCATTTTTGGAAGGTATCCTTATTGGGTATTACGTAAGGTATTCTTTTTCATATTATTAAACGTAATATTGGATAATCCTCTCGAAACTTCCCCAAAAATACCCAACTATCTGCATCAGGAAAACTCCTTGGGAAATTGCCCAAAAACTGCCCAAATGAAACTTTCTCATTTACGGTTTAAGAGGGCTAATCCCATGATAGTTTGCCTAAAATCTTAAGATAGGAACCTTTTCCGCTAATTTTTGTGATTTTACTCAACTTTGCCCAAATTAAATCAGGGTTTTTCGGTCTCTTGGCATTTTCGGGTTGCAGCTTAGGTTGACCACTTGTTGCAATAATTGGCAACCTTGACCCTCTAAAAAGACCAAGAAGGATACCCACCACTTATGACTTAACGGAAAAACGGTTTTTTTCATTATAAATCTCCGAATTCGCATCGCAACAAATGCCCAATTGCGTATCTAATTTGGGAAAAAAATTGAAAGATACCCTCCCTGGAAGGTCTCTCTATTTCTGGGTTTTAGGAGAAGGTACGACAAGGTGAATTTAAGAATTCGAGAAAATGGGACATTTTCTGCAACAAACTACATCCAGCTGTTTACCACATTGTAAAAAAAATTGCTCATTTAGGAAAGAATTATTTTCACTTAAAACCATGATTAAAAGGTGATAAAATTTTTAACTATTAAGCCATTTGTAGTTCTCTTGCAGCAAACACCCTATATCGTTGGAATTCGAAGCAAGAATAGAGCTAAGATATGTAAGATGAGGTGACACTAAAAAGCTTTTTGACGACAAATAAAAAAAGAAATTTAACATATCATGTAATTAATCGTGAAAAGAAAAATAACATTTGTTATATATCAATGTTCATTCTAACATAACAAACAAATTCCGTAACGCATCATTCTTTTTTGAAATCTGAAAAATCAAAAAAAGTATAACATGAGACAATTTTCAAGCAAGAAACCCCTGGAATTCTGCATTAAAAATTGCTCAAATCGAACATGACTCAAAATGCAAAGGTTTGCGCCAAAAATCTCCCAGTTAGAAAGAGTTTTTTTGGATATAACATAAGGCTTTCTTTAAGATTTTGCTTAAAAAGTACTTATTTTGTATAATCCTTTGAAAAAATTCTCCAAAAATAGCCGATCAGGATAGCTCCTTGGGAAATTGCCCACATGAGACCTTCTCATTCGAAGCTAATCCTTTGAAATATTGTCTAGAATGTTTAAACAGGAAGCATTTTCAGCTAGTCTTTTGTGATTTTAATCAAACTTGTCCGAATCAAATCTGGGTTACTTGACTTCAAACCTGGTTAATTTTTTCGAAACCAGTAATTTGAACGAGGGCCCCCATTGTCGACCAAAATTTGCCCATTTAGAAACGGAATAATTTTCGGGTTTCTAGAACATTAATTAGATTAATGGAAACTGACCATTTCCTCAGGTTTCTGGGCTTCTAGGCTGTGTCAGCCCTGAACTCATCGCCCATAGGAAAATGGAAGTAGCTGCATTTGGAAGGACATTTGTAAAAACCGGTGAAGGAAAAGCTGTCTACCTGAAAATCATTGATCAGTTCTACTCCAAGGTCGCCAGGGGGGAGGGTGCTAAAAATATATAAGAAGATGATTAGAATATTTCAAATATAAGTAGTAGAAATCCGATAGCAATTAATGAAGTTGTAGAATCTGGCAAAAGTTACAACATACTTATGAATCAAATAGCAATTAATGAAGTTCTAAAATGACCTGTCTAATATATTCGTATGAGTCAATGATAAACATATCAAACTAAAACTAGATGAAAATTCTTATATATTATAGACCAACCAATTTGTGTAGGGCAAAGATGAAAGGATACAAAAATCATTGAATACAATGATGAACTTTTCTTTGCTAGAAAACAACTGAAAACTTTCCTTCAAAGTAAGTCCTCAGTACGTTGAGTTACGCATCCACTTTTTAGTTCAGTTTTTTCGTTTAATTTTTTAAATGTGTTTTCCGGCGTTCATGTTTTTTATTTCTGGGCGAAAATATATCTGCAATAGTTGTACGCTGAGCTAATATAGGCATCTGAATTGGAGTCGGCCGATCCCATGTACTAAAATGCTTTTTTATTGCTGTTAGTTTTAGCTGATGGCAAGTATAGCGCAATGGACTGGCGTGTACAACAATGATGAACATTACTGTAAAATTTCACGGTTCTGTTACTATCTATTTTGCAAAAGAAACAAGCAGTGGACGAATCCAGGGTTATTGGACTTTTCAAATAAGTAACAAATTGAAAAAAGTTCCTTTGAATATTTCGTTCTATTTCATATCATTCTTCTCTGCTTCCAGTGCATTACGGGCAAGGCAATTATACTATTCCTAAAGTTAGTGGGGTTTATAATCCTTACTAATCATGATATTGAGTGATTTCATATTCGAAAAATAATTATAAATTGAAATACTGCCTAATAATTTTTCTATCTTCCTGCAAAGTGGAAATGGAACTTCGATAGAAGGGATTTGCGTGGTAAAGATGCTATTCTTGTCATCCTTTTTGTAATCAAATTCCTAATAAAGCTGCAGTTTTAAAGAGACGTAAACTTGAAGGAAACCAAATACATATGATAATAGCTTACCATGAACTGCGGATGCTGAAAATCAGGGGTTTTTCTGTTGTTTTGCATCAACCCGTTGGTCATGATTGCTGGCTTATTCCACAAAGTACCATGCGATTGGATCAATTCAATATTACCCGCTGGGATAAAAGCGGTGTTAGTTGCATTCACTTCCATTTTCATTTTATTCGCTTCGGTTCGATTAAAGAATCTTTGAGTACTCCTCATCAACTTCTTTCGGGGTTTCTTGAATGTTAAGAAAAAACAATATATTATATTTCATAACATAACATGACATAACATAACATAACATAACATAACATAACATAACATAACATAACATAACATAACATAATATGACATAACATAACATGACATAACATAATATGACATAACATAACATGACATAACATAAAATAAATAGAATGATATGATATACAATATAAGTTACGAATTGTGAATTAATGATGCAAAACAACTATTTCTGAAATTGAATAGTATAAATATTTGTATGTACGGCTCCGAAGTACCTTCAACTTGGTTCTGTCTTTTTCACAGATCCAACAAAAATGTAGATTAAGCTACAACTCTAATGCAATGTGGAGTTGTGTGCTAGTGGGCAAATATCAAATGCAGTATACATGTCTCTTTCTAGTATCGCCAACATTCGAATATTCAATCGGCAATAAGAACATGCACGATATGTCTCAAATTTGTTTTAAGCTAGCAATGGCCGACAATCTTTTTCCTATCGCGACGTTCAACTATGAAATAACCTTGAATCCAAAATTAAGAGGCGGCCTCTTTATATACCATCAAACAGAAACTTTGAACGATGGCGATGCAGGGGAAAAGGAGATTGGGGTTTATTTTATGGCGTTGTGCTGCTGCCTTTCAAAGTACCTTAATACATGCATGAAATCATTGATTCATAATCAATCCAAATCATTACATCAAATATTCGCTGTTTGGTCAAACCCACCCCATTGCTTTCCATCTAACCTTTTTGAACCACTCCTGCATCGTGATGCCCCTAAATCTATGTAACTTTTACAGAAGGCAATTGCATGAAGCAGTTGAAATAAGGTTTTGTTAGTTACTAAGAAAGGCAAGAGTAATGAAGGGTTTCTTGTTTTTTTCCTGTTTTTCACATGGCAGCTAAGGCGAATACTTTGGAGGAACTCGATGGAAAATATTCATATTAGATTTGATCCGTTTTAATAGACTGTTGATTATATGAAATAGTAGATATCGTATATGTATATTCTTTGCTAGTTATTAATATGTATATCCTGCTGATATTTTGTATAAATATGTTTTGAAAATCTTAAATTTGCTTTCACTTTTATCCTTTCTTCTACTTTCCATTGTGATGTTTCACTCGCCCTGCTTGTCCTATGTGGATAAATTTGATTAAAAAACACCACACCCAAATTTGTCCCGTTTTCAAATGTATCTGAGTTATTATATATGTTTCGCCTAACATAAAACATTGTTTTCCCGGAAGTCTATTCTAGTTGGACCAACGCCAGGAATTCTCCAAAGAATTTTGCTAAAACGTCAAAGTTCCTACCGGTTTGGCCTTGCCTGCAATTTTGTGACTAAAAATAACGTTTACTGTTTACCGTTAATTTTAATTGGAGATTACCAAATTAAAATGGAAATCAATTTTGCTCGAAAAGGAAAGGCCAATCTATCGATGCTTGCTCAAAAATTGTCCATATGAGTCAAATTTCAAGCAAGAAACCCCTATAAATTCTGCATTTAACGATGCAACCTGAAAAGGGTTATTGGCGATTAACAACTAAGACTAGTCCTTTGATCTTTCAGCAAAAGTATTAGGCTACGCACATTTGTCGAAAATATACCCCTGTTGAAAACAGTCAACATTATCCAAAACTGAGTGAAACTCTTCGAATTTAATATTTTGATCTAAAACAAGGAACCAAGATTATACACCAAAGAACTCCTTTTCTGCAAGGGCCTATTCCCTATGGAAACGCAAGACTAATGCACGGGAATCTACGCTTAAAAATTGCCCACCTTGAACATGGCTAGTGTCAGTCACAATATGAAAGTTTGTGCTAAAAATCTGCCATTTTTGGAAGGTATCCTTATTGGGTATTACGTAAGGTATTCTTTTTCATATTATTAAACGTAATATTGGATAATCCTCTCGAAACTTCCCCAAAAATACCCTACTATCTGCATCAGGAAAACTCCTTGGGAAATTGCCCAAAAACTGCCCAAATGAAACTTTCTCATTTACGGTTTAAGAGGGCTAATCCCATGATAGTTTGCCTAAAATCTTAAGATAGGAACCTTTTCCGCTAATTTTTGTGATTTTACTCAACTTTGCCCAAATTAAATCAGGGTTTTTCGGTCTCTTGGCATTTTCGGGTTGCAGCTTAGGTTGACCACTTGTTGCAATAATTGGCAACCTTGACCCTCTAAAAAGACCAAGAAGGATACCCACCACTTATGACTTAACGGAAAAACGGTTTTTTTCATTATAAATCTCCGAATTCGCATCGCAACAAATGCCCAATTGCGTATCTAATTTGGGAAAAAAATTGAAAGATACCCTCCCTGGAAGGTCTCTCTATTTCTGGGTTTTAGGAGAAGGTACGACAAGGTGAATTTAAGAATTCGAGAAAATGGGACATTTTCTGCAACAAACTACATCCAGCTGTTTACCACATTGTAAAAAAATTGCTCATTTAGGAAAGAATTATTTTCACTTAAAACCATGATTAAAAGGTGATAAAATTTTTAACTATTAAGCCATTTGTAGTTCTCTTGCAGCAAACACCCTATATCGTTGGAATTCGAAGCAAGAATAGAGCTAAGATATGTAAGATGAGGTAACACTATAAAGCTTTTTGACGACAAATAAAAAAAGAAATTTAACATATCATGTAATTAATCGTGAAAAGAAAAATAACATTTGTTATATATCAATGTTCATTCTAACATAACAAACAAATTCCGTAACGCATCATTCTTTTTTGAAATCTGAAAAATCAAAAAAAGTATAACATGAGACAATTTTCAAGCAAGAAACCCCTGGAATTCTGCATTAAAAATTGCTCAAATCGAACATGACTCAAAATGCAAAGGTTTGCGCCAAAAATCTCCCAGTTAGAAAGAGTTTTTTTGGATATAACATAAGGCTTTCTTTAAGATTTTGCTTAAAAAGTACTTATTTTGTATAATCCTTTGAAAAAATTCTCCAAAAATAGCCGATCAGGATAGCTCCTTGGGAAATTGCCCACATGAGACCTTCTCATTCGAAGCTAATCCTTTGAAATATTGTCTAGAATGTTTAAACAGGAAGCATTTTCAGCTAGTCTTTTGTGATTTTAATCAAACATGTCCGAATCAAATCTGGGTTACTTGACTTCAAACCTGGTTAATTTTTTCGAAACCAGTAATTTGAACGAGGGCCCCCATTGTCGACCAAAATTTGCCCATTTAGAAACGGAATAATTTTCGGGTTTCTAGAACATTAATTAGATTAATGGAAACTGACCATTTCCTCAGTTTTCTGGGCTTCTAGGCTGTGTCAGCCCTGAACTCATCGCCCATAGGAAAATGGAAGTAGCTGCATTTGGAAGGACATTTGTAAAAACCGGTGAAGGAAAAGCTGTCTACCTGAAAATCATTGATCAGTTCTACTCCAAGGTCGCCAGGGGGGAGGGTGCTAAAAATAGATAAGAAGATGATTAGAATATTTCAAATATAAGTAGTAGAAATCCGATAGCAATTAATGAAGTTGTAGAATCTGGCAAAACATACTTATGAATCAAATAGCAATTAATGAAGTTCTAAAATGACTTGTCTAATATATTCGTATGAGTCAATGTTAAACATATCAAACTAAAACTAGATGAAAATTCTTAGATATTATAGACCAACCAATTTGTGTAGGGCAAAGATGAAAGGATACAAAAATCATTGAATACAATGATGAACTTTTCTTTGCTAGAAAACAACTGAAAACTTTCCTTCAAAGTAAGTCCTCAGTACGTTGAGTTACGCATCCACTTTTTAGTTCAGTTTTTTCGTTTAATTTTTTAAATGTGTTTTCCGGCGTTCATGTTTTTTATTTCTGGGCGAAAAATATATCTGCAATAGTTGTACGCTGAGCTAATATAGGCATCTGAATTGGAGTCGGCCGATCCCATGTACTAAAATGCTTTTTTATTGCTGTCAGTTTTAGCTGATGGCAAGTATAGCGCAATGGACTGGCGTGTACAACAATGATGAACATTACTGTAAATTTTCACGGTTCTGTTACTATCTATTTTGCAAAAGAAACAAGCAGTGGACGAATCCAGGGTTATTGGACTTTTCAAATAAGTAACAAATTGAAAAAAGTTCCTTTGAATATTTCGTTCTATTTCATATCATTCTTCTCTGCTCCCAGTGCATTACGGGCAAGGCAATTATACTATTCCTAAAGTTAGTGGGGTTTATAATCCTTACTAATCATGATATTGAGTGATTTCATATTCGAAAAAATAATTATAAATTGAAATACTGCCTAATAATTTTTCTATCTTCCTGCAAAGTGGAAATGGAACTTCGATAGAAAGGATTTGCGTGGTAAAGATGCTATTCTTGTCATCCTTTTTGTAATCAAATTCCTGATAAAGCTGCAGTTTTAAAGAGACGTAAACTTGAAGGAAACCAAATACATATGATAATAGTTTACCATGAACTGCGGATGCTGAAAATCAGGGGTTTTTCTGTTGTTTTGCATCAACCCGTTGGTCATGATAGCTGGCTTATTCCACAAAGTACCATGCGATTGGATCAATTCAATATTACCCGCTGGGATAAAAGCGGTGTTAGTTGCATTCACTTCCATTTTCATTTTATTCGCTTCGTTTCGATTAAAGAATCTTTGAGTGCTCCTCATCAACTTCTTTCGGGGTTTCTTGAATGTTAAGAAAAAACAATATATTATATTTCATAACATAACATGACATAACATAACATAACATAACATAACATAACATAACATAACATAACATAATATGACATAACATAACATGACATAACATAATATGACATAACATAACATAACATAACATAACATAACATAACATAACATAACATAACATAATATGACATAACACAACATGACATAACATAAAATAAAATAAATAGAATGATATGATATACAATATAAGTTACGAATTGTGAATTAATGATGCAAAACCAATATTTCTGAAATTAAATAGTGTAAATATTTGTATGTGCGGCTCCGAAGTACCTTCAACTTGGTTCTGGCTTTTTCACAGATCCAACAAAAATGTAGATTCAGCTACAACTCTAATGCAATGTGGAGTTGTGTGCTAGTGGGCAAATATCAAATGCAGTATACATGTCTATTTCTAGTATCGCCAACATTCGAATATTCAATCGGCAATAAGAACATGATATGTCTCAAATTTGTTTTAAGCTAGCAATGGCCGACAATCTTTTTCCTATCGCGACGTTCAACTATGAAATAACCTTGAATCCAAAATTAAGAGGCGGCCTCTTTATATACCATCAAACAGAAACTTTGAACGATGGCGATGCAGGGGAAAAGGAGATTGGGGTTTATTTTTCGTAGTCTCTGCAATTAGATCCATAATTGTTATTGGCGATCGTTGTCTTTTGGATATTGATATGAGAAATAAAGATATAAAAAAGAGAAAGATAAATATCACACCATTGGCAGTCCAATATCTGCATAATCTTGTTCAGACATCAACATGAGTGCCTCCAAATCAATTTCATTTTTCTAAAATTTGAATTCAATGTTTTAATCGAAGTGCAAAACAAAACAATTCTGGAAACCCTGGCTTTTATTTTCATTTATTGATTTAACGTTAATTTCTTAGAACAAACACTTTTGGGATTAAAACTTAGTTTAAAAGGCTTGTTTATGCCAGATGAACAGAAAAATTCAAAACTCTATTCTGAGCTAGAGTTTACCTGAAAATTCGACAAATAATCTGACAAATCGAGCCTTTGCAGAACACTTTGCAAATTGTCATTTTGGCTTATGTCAATTGCGTCATTTTCTGCCTCGTTTGTAGGTGATGTCTGGTTACTTCCTCCTCCACTGCGTCCTGTTATGTGATCCGAGCCTGACCAGTTCGGTTGGCATACCGACCACGCAGCGCATGTTGGGACAGAACTTTTAAAGCCAAAACCCCAAACGCTTTTAGGATCAGTATCTGCACCTTAAAGATATCAAACAGTGTCAAACGATACTCCTTCAGTTATATATAAATAGTAAAAACGTAAAGAAATCATTTCATTCATTCATTTATTCATTCATCCATTTCTTAATTATTTATTCAGTGAAAGATTTTCAATTTCACTTATATTGCTTTAAAACTTTTCTTGTCCATGAAAACAAAGATTGAAACCTTAAAATTTCAAACACGATTAAATATACAAAACAGAAGAAAAGGAAAGTAATTCAAAGTAAAAGAACGACGAGCAAGAGAAAAATGAGTTATCTTTGAAATCTTGAGTTTTCTAGACAGGATCTAAATTTTTTATAATTTTTTGTTAATTTGATTTTGCGTTGTGGGAAAAAAAAATTTTGCCCCTCTAGAAAACAAGCAATTTAGCACATCGTATACATAAAAATGGGACGCGTAGATCGATTCCGGTGTTCAAAAGTTCCGAAATCCACATTAACCCTTCGCAACCCGGATTCATTTTTAACTGACTGTCAAAACCCCTGAATCATTGATTTTTACGGGGGTGAATCATTGACCCGTCCAGGGGTGAAAGGGTTAACAATTTATTGTAATTAGGTTAGGGTTTTAAACGGTAAATAGATTTAAGGAAGGCCCCCTGAAAAGCAGTCTTAATGGGGTAACCGTGGGTAAATAATTTAAAATCAAAATTGAAATGAAATAATATAAACATAACAAAATATTGTTAAAGCTTAATGGAAGTTTGCCGCTTTTCAACGAGCAGGTGTTTACCTTTACTGAGGTAAACATAGGGTACTTAGGTTATCGCAGTGGGGTTAAAAGCTTCAAATTGAACATGAAAACATAAAGTCCACCCACTCCGATCTTTTTGATCCCGATTGTACAAATAATCTTGAAATATAAATAAGCTTAAAATGCATACTTGGTTGGAAGGCAGGCATTCTTGGCACACTTGGCACATTGCCTGTTGAACATCTTTTATGCGCACGTTCAGTTCCAATTGGATTCAAATGTGGCCTTTCTTCGTTTGTACCAGATGGTGATGGCGATGCGGAATTCGAAGGAGTTGGCGACAGTGATGGCGTCGGCGAGGTATTGTGTGTCATGACCGACGTCGGAATAAAACACTGTGATGTTGTTGTTGTTGTACTATGTGATATTGCTGATGTAACTATGACGTCACTGCCTTCATTGAACACTTCAGGATCATTCCAGATCATGGGACTTCGCGCCTGCGTTGCGACTTGTGAGAAGAAACTGTTCAGAGCTGAACTACGTTGGCTTATGGAATGCGTTGTAGACACGTGAGTTGTGCTGACGTGCTGGGAGCTGACACTTGGTGCAGTTCTTGTACTTTGTGTTGTCTGCGTCGATTCCTTGTTCACGTGGCTCTTCACTGGTCGATTACTACCAATTGGCTTTGGTAACGGTTTTGAGGACGAAACCTTCGATGATACTGTGCTTTTAATCACCGTTACGGGGATGTTTTGATGTGTTGACGGCGCCTGGTTTCTCTTCACTTGAAAGTTATTTAGGTTCGGCGTTGTTGTTGTTGTTGATGTCGTTGTTGATGCCCAACCCGTCGATTCAACTTTGACAATTGTTGTTGTTGTGGTCGTCGTTGTTGATGATGCGGTATTCGTTCCACCAATCTTTAGCGGGCGGCTTTGCGGGGCAGCATTTTGGGCTAATGAAGTTTTGGTTATTGGTTTGGCAACAGGGGAAACTGTAACGGGAGCAGTATGCTTGTACTGGGGCTGTTGATATGACAGTTGGTGAGCGGCTGAAGGAGGCGAAGATTTCAAATGGTTTTGTTGAGCAGAAGATGTCTTAGAAATCGAGGAGGAAAGGTTTGGCGAATTAATCAAGGAAGAATGCTTGTGAGTTACAGTTGATGAGGATAAATCATATTTTCTTGACCGCACGGGTAGGATTTCAGTGACGTCACGTTCGGGGTCTTTGATTAACGCATCAATATAATTGTAAGCTTGTCTTGTTGATAATTGCGATCCTCTGCAAAACAAATTATCATGGCAGTCAGAAAGAAATCTATCAGCATGCCAATGCAAGTAAATTTTTTAATCCTAAAGATGTGGAAATAACTAAGCAGTGAAAAGTAATTGGGTTTTATTTTGCTAAACATTTAGAACAAACAAATAAAAACATAACATGGAACAGTAATTTTATGTTTATGATTTGAAAGCAATTTTAAAGCTGCAACCATCAGTTTAAATTCGTTTTAATGAAAAACATTCTGACAATCAGCTGTTACACTCAAACTGACTTCTACCATCATCATTTTTATTCTCTCTCTATACTATCATTAATATCTGCCGTGTTCTTTCTATATTTCATACGTTTTTCATGCTTTTTTATTATTTCTGCATACATTTTAAATAATCATGAGATTGTTATGAGTTTGAAATTCAAAATGTTTTTAAACTCAAGAATGAATAAAAAAAATAACATCCATGATGAAAGTTTTAGGAGGACTTAACATTTTCAATTTTTTTGAAAATCAACTAATGACATTATCATCTTGTAGCAGCGAAAAAACTTTGAATGCATTTTTGCTACACTAAACACTGTGAGTCCCTTTGGGAATTTACCTGCGCAGTTCCTTAAGAATTATTTAAGAATTTTTTTGCCAAATACTGAAAATTTTAACAAAGCGGAGGCTGAACGAAACTTGATGTTTCCTTTCAAAAATAACATTTGTTTCCTATTTCTACTATAGCTTTACTTTATTCTACCGTTACTTGCAACAAGCAAAAATGATAAAATCTTACTTGATGGTAACCATGCAGTCCCCATTTGGTTTCTTCCTGTTTGTGTCTATATCAATATGAGCTCCAGTTGATTCACGAATTGCATTAACATTACAACCACCGCGCCCAATAACTCGACTAATGAGGGCGGCTGGGATTTGGATTTTCTTTGATCTACAAATGGTAAGAACACGAAAAATAAATGAAAGAAAATCAATGGATTTTGAAAATATGATCATCGATTAATTACGACTCACTCTGATCAATAACGACCCATCTTGATTAATTACGAAACTCTTGATTAATTACGCTGCCCTTGATTACTTACGTCACCTCTTGGTTAGTTACGACTCCTTTTGATCAATTACGACGATCTCGATTAATTACGACTCCCTCTGATCAATAACGACCCATCTTGATTAATTACGAAACTCTTGATTAATTACGCTGCCCTTGATTACTTACGTCACCTCTTGGTCAGTTACGACTCCTTTTGATCAATTACGACGATCTCGATTAATTACGACTCCTTTTGAATAATTACGACCCCTCTTGGTCAAATGAAAAAACCTTGATTAGTTACGACACCTCTTCATTAATTACGACTTCCTTGATCAATTAAGACCCATAAGTGTGACTGCATCTTTGAATTAAAATTGTATTTACTATACTAAAACTGAACTAAAATATAAAATTTTGCTTATGAAAAATAAAACTTATTTGGAGAATATTCACAAAAATTTACCTTCTAGTTACTTCCTTCCAGCCATCTTCAATTCGTTTATTTCTCTTTGGGCTCGTAACCGTATTCCCCAAATTGAAACTGCCGCCTCCTGAATTCGACAATGATACGATCGCACACTGCGCAGCAGCTGTTGCCATGGTAGCAGCGACCTCGGAGCTGATTGTATGTGAATCAGCTGACCTTGTTGATTTTATGCTGGACATAATTGAAGTCGCAACAGCTTTGGTTATTTCTGCAACGGTTGTAGCACTGACTGTTTCAAGTGGTCTAAAACGTGAAACAACAAGTTTGTAATGTGTGATTAAAATTGTACAAAGAATTTAGAGCGTGGGAAATGCACTTTAAACTATGGATAGTGACCTTTTTATATACATAAATCGATGATGGATATTAAATGTTCATGGCAATTTGAAACAAATTGTTCATATTGATAAAGATGATAACGATAATGTCACGATGATGATGATGATGATGATTATTGATGATGATGATGATGATGATGATGATGATGATGATGATGATGATGATGATGATGATGATGATGATGATGATGATGATGATGATGATGATGATGATGATGATGATGATGATGATGATGATGATGATGTTGATGATGATGTTTGATTGAACGATTGAACCCAATCACTGTGTAATTCATACCTTAATGTAGCAACAGCAGTTACAGCCGTTGTGATGACAACAGTATTCAAATGATCTTGGTTGGTTAACTTGGCATTTTCATTTTGATGATCTTTACTTTTCACTTTTCCTTTCTTTTCAATTCTTGAAATTGCCTTCAGCTCATCTTTCCTTGGTTTCTCATCTATAATGAAATAATTTTTAAATTTACATAAAAACCTTTCAAATTAAAAGCTTCCAGCCTACTTTTTAATGCGAATTCATCTTGAATTAATTTCACTCTTCGGTGCGGAATATTTATTTGTCAATTCATAAAAATCAAATAATAATTAAGGATGAAATTAAATAATAATCTTGAATAAAAAGAAGCAATAATAATTAATAACAATATTGAATATGTCATGACAAGCAAATAAAGAACATTAATAAGAATATTGACAGAACCCAAATACTGTAAAAGCTCTTTGAAGCCCCCTCTCTTTTAAGTCTTAATAAAGTTTTTACGGCAGGTTTGAAAGTAACTAGAACGTAATATTGTATCTTTGCCTTTCAACAAAAAATGTTTATGATTACAACTTGGAAAAAATAGTAAATGACAAAATAAATTTTACCTTGTTCCTTGATAGCTTCCTTCTCATCTCTTTCATTCATTACTTCTTTTACAAATTCATCCGATACATTACTATGATTATCTTCAGTGCCTGTTTGTTCGGTATCAACTGCTTTCTTTTTCTTTTTCATCTTCTTCTTGTCTCTTTTCTTCGCGAGTGCTGCCTTTCTACGCTCCTCTCTTTCTTTCTCATGGTCGATTTCTTCCAATAAAATAGATGCGTACTTGTTCGCTTCGGCTGCCTGCCTGTCTTTTGCACTGATGATAATCTCCATACACTCTTGAAGTTTCTTCAGCAAATCCTGTCATGAAAAAGTCGACGAAAATAGCCAAAAATTAAATTAACCAGTGCATTTAACTGCAAAAAAACTACCGTTAAGTGTCTAATTATCTAATTATCTGTACTGTTTTATTCGACCCCATTCTATATTTCTAGCTTTTTCAGCTCTGCACGTCTGTATTACGTTTAGTTTTTGTCTCCTGGAATTGTTAGTAAAAATGCTCACATTGAATGTTGATGAAAATATAAAATGAAATTTACAATGGCTGTCGCCACTTGCCTCATCCTCCGCTTCATAATTTAACTGCGCTCCCCAACAAATTGTCCAATGTTCTATTTAAAATTGCAGATAAAAGCACTATCATCGCTCAAACAAAAAACTGAAAAACATATGAGAGTTACCTTGTCTGAGACAGTTTGCATGAACCGTTTACAATCAGAATCCGCTGGGAATTGCTTTGCGTGTTTCACAAGCCATTTGACCACTTTGATGTGTCCTTTGCGGAATGCTGCCATTAAGCATGATATGCCACGGTTATCTTGACTATCGATATCAGAATGATACTTTGCAAGTAGCTGTAATACTTCCAAATGACCACCTATTCGATAGGAAAATTTATTAGACACAAGTATTGAATAATTGTATCTTACTTCAGAAAATTGAAACTGCACAACATGCGCAAATCTACTGGCACTCTATTCATTTGGAACAATAATCCATCTCTCATCAACATAGGTTATCTTACCACTTTTAGCATATAGTAAGCTAGCATTTTGACTTTTTAATTAATCGATGTAAAAGACGATAAAACAAACAAATTTTAATTCTCAGACTAAAGCGTCAAAAAAGAACCAAGCGGCGAAAGGAGAGCAATAAATCGTTGTGGATTGAACGCCGCGCGGTAAAAGTTTCTTTCGGCCATGGGCCGTATGGTAAATGTCTCGTTGTACAAAATCGGGATACTTTCTCTTGAGAACGTAGAACAAAAAATTGAACAGATTTGATCTTGTTCCACGTTATGTGACCTCGTAATAAGTTTATAGCCGAGCACTTTCTTTCTCAACTTCCCCAGTTGTTTCCTTTGGTCGAGAGCCATAGTCAGTTCATGCAACAGACAGCGGTAAATTGCGGACCAAACTGCAAACGAGGTTGCAGCTTCTTCTACATTTATTCAAGGTAACAATCATTGTGAATAACACTAAAGGCATTGGGAAAGATTAAGTTTAAGAAAAGAGAGCAGGGGAAGCCATACCATTCGCTGCCAACCATGCGGGTGAACATCCTTTCTTGCTTTTCACGTCAACAGATGCACTTTTTGTCAGCAATAGTTCCACAAATTTGTAATGCCCCTTATCCGCTGCAATTGTCAATGCCGTATCACGTGATGATGGCACAGGAGGGGCATTCACATCAGCACCTCTTTCAATTAGCACGTGACCTACTTCAACGTATCCACCAGAGGCTGCTTCCATAAGAGGCGTTAAGCCAGTCTGGGGAAATATGACACGGAGATTAAAAGATCAATTTTTAAACAAATGAGGATTAAACAGAAGCAAAGAACTTAAACTGAAACAGAACAATGTTGACTGGAGTTTCTGTTTCATCATTCCCAGTATTTGAAACTGTTCTTTGTAACAAGTTATTGCAATTTCTGTAATTCCAAAGGATGTGAAAGATGTCCTCTAAAAAAGTCTTAATATCGGTCATAAAGAAAGACGCTTGAGAAAGGGCGTATATGTGAAATCTTAGCATCAGCGGAAGGTCTTGATGGAGAGTGGCACATAAAAGAGGAGGGGCTTAAAAGACGTTTTTTGGTAATATTATGAAATGAACTTAAGATTTTCATGAGTATTGCTAGTTACCTTCGCACGGTGCTCAACATTCGCCTTGCGATCAAGCAGCAGTGCAACAACCTTATGTCGTCCTTGAAAGCATGCCAGGGTGAGTGACGTGTTGCGATTTGTTTCAATCTAAAGGTTTAAACAACAAAATACAAAAAACAGAATACGACACGAGTAAGGCTTCTGAAAAATGCATTGAAAATAGCGTATCAGAGCGTTCGAACTAATGACGTGAAAAACTAAACGTGAAATCAAATCGAATCAAATCAAATCAAATCAAATCAGATCACGTCGAATCACTTTCGTGACATGTTGAATCACAAGAAATTAAAAACTATTGCTGTCCTCAATCTTTTTACCGAATCAAAGCAAGTAAAATCCAAGTACTTTCTGCTCAAATCACTTCACGATACACACAGGCAGAAAATAGACTTGCAATATTTGACAATTTTTGACATAGTAAATACAAATTGCTTCTAAATTTAAAGCAAGAAGTTGATCTCATCAAAATACTGAGTGCAGCTATATGACTGCAAATTTAGAACCGAGAAATGTCGAATATTGTGCTAAAAATTTTCTGATGCAGTACTGCCGATATTTAGGTGTCATGTGTACCATTTTTGTGGTCAGCAGCATCAGCGCATGACGAGCCCAGCTGTGACGTATCAGAGTTGGCGATTCACATTAGTTGGCTTTCTCCTACGTCGCGCGCAAATATTGATTCTATCCAACGCCTCCGCCACGCCAAGCGCATCCATCAAATATTTCAGTTTTGCACGGCAACTATTAAACCATCTACACACATTAAAATGTTTTTAAACATTCTAGGATGTTTAAAAAACTTTAGGAATCTGATAAGTTTGAAGTAAGCCCAAAATTTCAAAAATGGTACAATGGAAGCAGTTTGTGATAAAAAAGACGCAATTCCACTGGGGTTACCGAAGGTGCAAGCTTCAAAAAGTTTTAGACCGATGCTAGGAAAACTTTTGCAATTGATACTACACGATTACTGCAAGACAAAGATCCTTGGGCCTAAGTACATAGAGTACGCTGAGAGCAAGAACTATAAGTTCTACTACCAAATCCAATCCAAATCATTTCATTTGATGGATGCAGCGAAATTCCAAATGATTTTAAGGTGAAACTGAACAAACCTGTGCATTGACGTCACTTCCCATTTCAAGAAGAAGCTTGACTGCAGTCACGTGGCCATTCATTGCTGCCAGCATCAGTGGAGAAATGCCAAGTTTGCTGCCCGTTCTGTTGTGCAAAAAAATCAGATGTCATTTATTGGAATTTTGCTTTGACTTTTTCATTTAAAGATTCCTTATGCACAGTGACGATATCAGTCAAGAGAAATGATTTTCAGGGGACCATACAAAAATTGATATAAAATAAATCAAGATAAAATAACTTATACAATACAGGCTGAAATAAAGCATTACAATAAAGTTTCATAATTTTGGGCCCAAAGACTGTTGTCTATTATGTCCGAATGTTACCTGGTTAGGTTTAACTTCACCACGCTTATTACCAATGACTGAACTTCGAGGACTTACAGTAGCGATGTCAAAACGTGGTTTTTGGCGCTTCTTCACATTGGATTCGGGCGCACCTGACTGGTGCTGATGGTTCTGATGAATTTCTTTAACAATTTGCTCATTCCGATTACACGACTACAGAGGGATAACCAAATCACCCATAATAAACCAGACGGGAAAAACAAACTGATATCGCCTTTATAATATTTTTTATAATTTTTACCTTTTGACCAGTTTTGTAGAGGTTTATGCAGTGATAACATTTCAATTGTTGGCACATTTTTACTGCTCATTTCAGTGCTTTTGTCAATTGGAAAACGTAAGCTCAAATAACCACACTCATAGCAACATATCAAAGCCTATAATAGACAATCCCATGTGTGCATCCTCGACGATGCCACTCGACTTTTACTATTTCTTCATTCTTCCAATGAGTAACGACTGCATTTTTAAAACAAGCTAAAAATATCATAAACGAGGAAAACATTTACCTCGAGTTTATTTCTGCTCCATGGTGTACTAAAACTTTTATAATTCCAACATATCCTCCTGACGCAGCTAAGCTTAAAGGTGTGTAATCAGATACATTTCGGTGCTCATAATTCGCATTTCTCTCAAGGAGAAGCTCGACGACCTCCTGTCTCCCACTCGAACATGCTAACGAGAGCGCAGTGTCTTTTGTTCGATCAGACTGAGCCTCGATATCACAATCATTATCCAGCAATATTCTACACGTGCTCGCATGTCCTGCAGTAGCTGCTAAGATCAACGGTGTGCAGCCTTGAAAAGGAAAACAATAAGGTATTGCTCAAAAAAATTTGAATAAAAATTATACAACAGAGCTGTAAAGGGCAATTCTAGCAATAAATCTTGTCTCGAATAGTTCTGCAGTTTACCAATGCTTAATATGCCATGACGATAACGATAACGATAACGACGATAACGATAAAATGCCATGACAACTTAGTGAAGAAAAATTTTAAAATTCCACAAAAGAAGCGGTATGGAAATCACAATATGGACGAAAACGTCTTGAAAAGCAAACAACTGAATCTGATTGGTTACTTTCTGTTAGGAATCAGCGATTAAAAGATTCATGCAGATGTAATCTTGAAACAGAGAGTTTTAGAATGACAATGGATTTAAGTCAAGAAATAAGTATTTTCGAAAGCAAATCTATGTATATACGGAATAATAACTCAATGTCACTTTTATTTTCGTTTCAAACATTTCTCATAGGATGAAAAAAGCAGATAAACATATCAAGGCCACATTAGATTTCGTTACAATAAAAACATTTCATAAGATACGATCGAAGAGTTCCACAATCAATGCATTTGGACAAGAACACACTTAATGGTCCGCATTTATGGTTCACAGTGTTCAGTACCTTGAAAGAAACTGCTGATATTAAGGGCACTGGCTCATAGGCGTCTTCAGTTGGAGATTATCTGCTCTCAGTGTCAAAAAACAGCATCCATGAAATGAAGCCAAGCACTGGGATAGTTCGAGATAAAAGTAAACAATTTACCAATGATCGGTGTAGGGTCCAGCAATACCATTGTAAAAAGACACAAGAGTATAATGGGTATGCCCATACCTTTAATCGCGTCACAATTCCCTAAAATGCCTTTGCCACATGCTTATGGTATTTTGGTATTTTGGTAAGGCATTCACAAGCATCAACTAATCATTGTACTAACTACTTCAAGTATTCAATGCCAATAGGAAGAATATGTTTTCCAATTACCTTTCTTATCACGATGCTCGATGACACTTCCTTTCGCCAATAAAATCTGGACCAAGTCATCGTGGCCACCAGCACATGCGATTGTTAAAGCAGTATCATGATTACTGTCGGTCTGTTGATTTAACAATACAGCAGGTGGAAGCGGAGGAGAAACACGGGAATGTGGCATCGTTGGAACCTGGGGCGGAGGACTGCATTCGCCGACCGGATCTAAACAAAGAAATATGCAGTTAAAATATAAAGCTCCATGGCTTGAGAGGGTCCCTAGAGATTCCGTATAAACTCATACACACCAAATTATTCATTTTAGTTATTTTAGAAAATATAACAAGTAGTGTAGAGTTGGCATTTATCAGCTTTAGCTATTTCTTAAGCCCACTGTAAATAAATTGTATCATAATTATCATTATTATTATTACTAAGAGATAATCGTTTCAGTAATGATTAAATTAAATTTGTGATACAGCATAGTATAAGAATTGAAATTTTGCAGAGGTGCAAAGCTTCTATTGTTTTTACCTTCTCGTGTCATATGAGCCAGGGTGTCGTGTAAAGGTCGAGCGGGCTCGGCAACTAGAATGCCATCTTCCTGAGGGAGATTGGCTTGGAACTGATTTGGAGGAATTGTTATTTCGCCGAGGTTCACTAATTCTAAGTTATGGGATGCTGCAAAGTTCTGCAGTGCACTTAAGTGTTGAACGCTGTCTGTCAGCCGATGTATCATGGATATAGCATCTTCCGTTTGCACACCAGTAGACGTAACAGGACGATTCGGGGAAATGGCACCAACTGAATTTTGGATGACGCATGATGGGTGCTGGGAAAAGTCGAGATCGGCCGAAGATAACATGTTACTGACAGACGGATCAATTATGGGGAAATTAACAGTTGCAGCAATTCCAAGATTCTCTGCAACTGTTGCTGATGTTGATACAATATTGTCCGTGTTGTGCAACGAATTTACTGAGGCTGAATATGACAATGCTTGCGCCAACGACTGCAGATCAGCTGGGGTGAAGTTGGTGAACGGTAAAGGCGATGATGGCAGTGAAACTGGTATGCTGGGAACAATAAACTCAGGTGAAGATGCCACAATGTTTGGAGCTGCTTCATTTGTTAGAATTTGCTGTCCTGCAAAAGCAGAGGGAATTCCTGCGAATGGTGGGTTGTTGATCGAGCTTGGCTGTACAACCGATGGAGGTGGGCTCATCATAGAGCAGTTAACACCAAGGCTACATGTGTGACCAAAACAATCTTGGACAGGGGGTAAATGTTTGCAATCATGACCACACTCCTGATACTGCATTCTATGCTGTTGATGTTGACATGTGTGCAGGTGCGTTGCGTTGCCTTCATTTGGTGAGCCGACGGGGGTATTGAAACCAGATTCCAATGGGCTATCAATGAAATTCAAATGCAGCGGAGTTTCCATAAGAAGCAAAGCAACTGCAGTGTGACCCCCTTTTGATGCTTCAATCAGCATGCTCGAATTGTCCTGAAATTGAAAAAAAAACCGACTGTAAGCAGAAATAAACCCAACCATATTACTTGCTAGGTTCTTTAGTCAACTTTGCCAGCGTCAGCATAATAAAATAAAAAACTAAAAATTACACGAAAAAGTTGAGAGAACGGCCCGCTGAAGATCAATTGTTATAAATGAAAGGGACAAACGCGCCTAAATAAAATAAAATAAAATAGAAATAGATATAAGTTAGTTTAGTAAAAACAACTTGTTTTGTCTCCAACTCCGATGAAGAATAGTCCTTTTCCTGTTCCCTTACATCAATTCATTATCTGATTGATTTTAACTTCTTACTTTCTTCTTTTCTAATTTTCATCTATTATCATTTAATATAAAATCGTACAAAGGCCTAATTCATAAAAGTAAATATTTCTTAACTTAATTTTTCTTTTAGGGAATTTGCAATGCAGATTTTAAATCAGTTATGCATGCAGCTAAAACCTTTAGTCTGTTGTGTTTGAGGAGATTACATCAAATGGAAACGAAATGGGAACAAAATTGAATAGAAAAAAGGATATGAAATCGAAATGAGATAGAAAAGAATTGGGACTCAAATGGAAATTGGAATGAAATGGAAATGAAATGATAGATACCTTGAGGGTCTGGCACGGATCTGCACCATAAGCAAGGAGAAGTTGAACAACTTCAGTATGGCCTCCAGCACATGCTAATGACAAAACACTGTGGTCTTTACTCGTTGTTACTCTGTTCACATTTGCACCTGAATGAAAATAATTATGCATAAGAAAAATGAATATAAATGCTATTCATACAGCCAGCACATAATTAAAACAGAGGACACTCCTAAATGGTTTTGCACTTACATGCCTCTCTATTCTATTTACGAAAAACACGGTTGGGGAGACTGTAAGATTGGAAAACTATGAGATTGATTAACATGATCAATATTTTCTTCATTGAACAATGACTATCATGAAAATCCTTCGATATCCAAATAAGAAGGGACAGTAGGGGGCCAAATTGTATAAATTAAAAAGAAATTTATAAAAAGGAGTAAAACAAGCACGCCTGTTAACCAAACCTCTAGAGAAAAAAGATTGTAATCATCATATGAATTATTATTTATCATGATTTGCATGATGATATTAAAAGAAAGAATTGTGATATGCAAACCTTTTCTAATTAGAAATTCGACAGTTTCTTTATGCCCAGCTCTCGCTCCTTTCATTAGTGGTGTCCTTCCTCCTTCTGATTCATGTTCCTGTTGAAAATAATAATCATTATCAAACATTTTTCTTCATAATTTGAAAAAGAGAGACAAGTTGAAGCTGTACAAGAGTGCAACCTTCAACTTTTGAACCTTCGTGACATCTTTCGAATAAAACTATTATGTTTTGTATATGAATCAATAAATGAAGTAAATTCTTATTCATCATAAGATCTTCTTGTTAAACTCGCATGTTTAGGTCCGATATGGGAGGGGGATTGGAATATTCTGGGTGGTTCGAAAAGTCTGGAAGACAATAAACAGGGGGGCTGGAATAATCGGAAGGTTTGTTGTTGGAATTCTTAAGGAAACTTTGTTAAAGAGCAAACAGATAGTTTCAATAACAAATCAACTCAATATAAATGATCATAGAAGAAATGTTGGGTAACTCTTTTATTTGCATGTTTACACGAGATTTAAACGTTCAATTATGAAAAGATGGCGTTTAAATTGTGACCGATATTCTTTCAAAATCCAATTGCCGGGAGGCTAGACTAAGAATATCATGGGCGGAAAAATCGCGAAAAATTATTTACCGGGGGGGGGGGGGGAGGCGTCCTCATCCCGGACTTACCACTATTTAATGGTTACAAGATAACAAAAAATATTCATTGACGCTTATAACTAGAAAGGTCTTTAACATGTTCCCATTTTGACAAAAACATATACTCATACCATACCCTTAAATCATTGGGAATGGTAAAAATGCCCGCAGGGGACTAGAAATTGCAACCAAAAATCTAATGTAACAAGTAAGGTAAAGAACAAAATAGCAGGTTGCTTGCCGGATTCTCGATACATGCCTGGGAAGTATATAAATAACGGAGATATTAAATAACGCAAAGCGGCAGAGGAACACAGCAAATATGAATAGACAATGATGATTGTGTATCAATTTATCAAATACATAGCTGGTATTTCGTCACGGTATACAGAGCTTCTTCTGAGTGTGGTACAAAGACAAATAATCTTGCTGCGTACTAATGCCGCTGTGCGCTTTCAGCTATCTAATATCTGTACCGTCACACAATAATTTTCGTCTTTACATGTCGATTTGGCAAATGAGAGCATATACTAAGATCTCGAAACAAAAGAACAATGTGAATAAATACCAGTTCAGCTCCATATTCGAGTAGGACATCGGCCACATTTGTATGACCATTCTCACATGCGTACGTTAATGCTGTATCGCCGGTTGCTGTTGCTGTGTCAACTTTTGCACCTAAGATAGGCAGTAAAACGAGTTGACTTTATGTCTCACTGTTATTAACAATTAACCCTTTAATGCGTGCATTTTGACTTTCTGATACAGCTTGGTGTAGAATTCTCGATCTTGAAATATAGCTTGTTTTTGGGTGAATAAAAATGTCATTTCAAGCGAGGCTGAGATGCTACAGCAGCCTAAAGTTGATCCTACTGTATGGTTCTGTTTCTAGATTTTAAACTATAAATCATATATGGTATACAAATTGTAAAGCAAAAAATGGCGATCTAAAAGGTATTAATTTGTCCAGAACAGGCCATCCATTACCGTGCTATGAGCCAGAAAATATTAGTCTGTTACCATGGTTGGAACCAATAAGAGAGAGGGTGCTTGAAACAACAGAAACACGCCCAGATAATCCCGAAAAATGATCAAAATTAACATTTATCCCAGGGAACTGAAGCACTTGGACAACACCGTAAAATTTTTCAATATGAACTTTCAAAAATAATACTCTAAATACGTGCAATGGTATGTGTATATGCATAAATGTATGGGTTTGCAGCGTCCGGTCTATCAAAGTCTAGAATCAAATTAACGCTTAGGACCACTGATTTACCCATATTTACCGCTTATTTATCACTGTAAAAGAGTTTTGAATATTGTAAATAGGGTTTTAAAATTTAAATTCATTAATAGTTTGTAAATTTTTTATTTTCTAGATTGTAATAAATGTTCTATTAGAGGCCCCCCTTGAAAATCAACTTCTGTTGAAGGGCAACCCTCCTTTAAGAATTGAAAGCAAGAATTGAACGATGCCCATATTGGGTTTTGATTTGGTAAATGATGTCCTTTATCTAAGCAACTATTCCGGGTCCTTTTTGCGAAGTCAGATCGCCTCTACCATTGAACTGTTAAAAACTATTCAAAACCATGCCTTATTTAAAACATAGTCAAATCTTTGATGTCATGCAATGCTTACCTTTATCAAGAAGGAATTTCACCATGTCAGCGTGTCCTTCTGTAGCTGCTTCCATCAACGGCGTAGAGGCACCCAACTCAATATCAGCATCTGCAAAAGAAGATTTTGACTAATGATTTCAAATCTTGTACAAAAGTTGTTGTGAATATTTGAATGTAACCCTGTTGTACTGAGTTCCGATAATCATTGTATTAAATAGTACTTTTATTTCTTTATTTTCAACAGTTAGCTACTCTCATTATTAATTTTTAAGCAGATGGTTTTTGAAAATCAGCAACCTCCTTGCATATGCTAATCATTAGTAAATTGCGCATTTAGAGTCGTTGTTATCAAAATGCAGAAAAATGAATTGAATGCGATTAACAACAAAATCTTATACTTGAACAACGGGATTCAACAGGTGAAAAACTCGTTTTGCACGAAAAGATCACGTTACTATAGCATTATTCGAAATATTGACCACATGTAAATTCAGACTAAAAACAATTTGAGACAGCCGAAACTCCGAATGTATGAAAATCACCAGGACGCTATTTATGATAATTACACAGTTTCTTTGGAATAAGTTAAACTTACAATAATTAAACTTAGGGGGAAGCGAGACACAGTTACTTTGGGACATTTGTACAGTTACATTTGAACTACACTCTCAGTGAAGCAGGAGGGTTGTAAACATTTTACCTGAAGCAGGGTTGGGAAACCGTAATAACTAAACTACCATAATAACTTATAAACTATATATTCACTACCATAAGCTATACTTCACGCCATTGACATATTTTCCAAGCCATAAAATCAAATTGGAAGCAATATAGAATCACTAAATTTATATACCTGCTTCAAGGAGAAATGCAGCAACTTCTTTGAATCCTCCACAACATGCCAGGGTGAGCGCAGTTTCTTGCGTTTCTTCCGTCTGTGCATTTATGTTGCAACCTAATTTATCGAGAAAATATCCAACACATGAGAAGCACGTAAAAGAACAGCTTTATCATTACAAACCCACATTGAAATAGGTGCCATCTACAAGAAGTGGCACAAATCCCTCAAAGTCGAAAGTATCTAATAATCACCACACTCATTCTCATACTCATACTCATCATTATCACAAAACCCTAAAAGCCATTCCTGTTTCAGGGATCAAAATAATGAATTCACTACCTCATACGTCGAAACAAGAAAAATTTATACAGAATTTCAATAGACAATGCGATCAACTTGACATTAAATTAATGTATTATATGAATGTCTCTAATAAGCCTCCAGATGCAAAATATGTCCCAAGTGAGGACTTTCTGTATGTTCGTAGAATCTTAAGGGATACCAAGTTTGATCTTTTCGAAGCTATGTCAAAAATAACTCAGTTTGGATAACATCAAATTAAGTAGCGTAAAGAAAACAATGAGATGACAATTCAAAGGTATAAAAATGGCTATTTTGACAGATTATTTTGATTCCCAAGAGAAAATCAAAAAACAGAATTAAATCAAGCATAAATGAGGTAGAACTTTTAATCATGACAAGATATTGCAGGAGTAATTTACCATCAAGTGTCTCCTTCGCCTCCTTCCCTGTTCCATTTACAGTTATTGCAATAGCACGAATGTAATACTAACGTCGGAAGATGTCGGACAATTTAGATAACATGATGAAGAGAAACATATTGAAAAGCATAAATATGTTACAAACCATGTTCAAGTAGAAGTGCGACCATTGGTAGATATCCCTCTCTAGCTGCTTCCATTAATGGCGTATATCTGAAAGATGGTTATAATCTTGAAGAAGGGAAAAACAGAATAATCTTCCTACACGCATAGAAAAACATGCGGCAAGCGCGCAGCTTTTTAGTGAAACGATGCATCTGCATGTACCTAGAGAATTTCTGTAGCTATTCTCTGTAAAGCAGATTCGAGTAAAATTACCACCAAATCCTCTGTTTCTGTACAACTAAACCAATATTCAGTTCAAAACTAAAGTATTACAGGAAAAGTTTCACAGCTGAATGACTTTGCGTTTCGCACAGCAATGTTGGCTTCATCACACGTTTAAAGTTTACTTGCGATTTCTCTTCATGACAGCGATAGCACATAGCCAACATGTATCTTTATCTTTGAAACTAATTAAAATTTAATCCCCCTTATGCTTTCCATAAATTTAGATATATATCAATGCATAAATGAATATAAAAATTTTTATAGATATAAGGATATAAATACATAAAATAAAAGGGAAATATTTATATTTCGGACGTCATTGAAGGTTGCTCTTAAGGGTCAAACACCTACCCTTCATCGTTGACTTCTTCAAGATTAGCACCATGCTGAATAAGCAGATGGGCAAGATCCACGTGACTACCACATGCAGCAAGGGTGAGTGGCGATTCGAAACTATCAGCTGGCATGTTTACCTGTCCAAAGTCGAGCATCACAATTACAATGTTTATCTTAATCACATCAAAACGCGGAATTAAACGCACATTGAACAACAAACCTTCAAACCATGAGCAGTTATTCTTGAATCAAAGCAGATTAAATAAAAAACTTAAGTTATCAACGAAAAGTGAACACCATGTCTCATTTTATTACTTCACTTTGGATAATTTCCAAGTACGTTTCCCTGCTCTCGCAAAAATTTGCCTTTTCTTCAAAATGTCTTTTCATTCCCTTCCCCTACCGTTTTGTCTGTTGCCTTTCTTCAGAGCAGCTTTAGCTCTCCTAACTTGGAAGAAATCGATTTACAAGAACTTCACATCTTTGGTAGACAACAGTTCTTAAAAAAATGTTGTCGTAAGTTGAGTGAGTATTGGCAACGTTTTATGTTTTCGGATATTTTTCTTGATCAAAGCAAATTATGCGGGTTGTAGTAAACTTGTTCACCAAAAAAACATACCTGTGCACCATGTTCTAACAGCAACTTTGCAACCTCCACGTGGCCATCCTGCAAAAACGGAAAATAGCTTATATAGACTAAGATTTTGTGCGAGGGGATGGTATAGATCAACACCATTGACGTCACCATCATCTCCATAATCATCATAATCATCATCTTTATCACCATTATCGTCATCGTCATCGTCATCTTCATCGTGATCGTGATCGTCATCATCATCATCATCATTCTCAGAAGAGTATTTTTAGGGGTGACATGAGTGGGATGTGGCATTTTGAGAGAAAAATTGGGGCCATTTTTCAGTGTCACTGTTTGAAAAATGGGACCCATAAATCCGTGTCCCTGACCAGAAAGAAGTCATAAAAAATGCACATTGTTTCAAGTTCATACATCTAACGATTCCAATTCTTTTCTTGTCTCAAACGTTTTACCCAAATTGCCGTGTGCCTTCCTAATTTGCTGAATTTGTATACCCATAATTCAGTATTTTCCAACAAAGGTACCCCTAAAAAATGGCACGTCCCCGCTATCATTTACTTGTTATGATATCTCATCATCAACATCATAATTAACATTATCATTACCGTCACAATCACAATCATCATTACCGTCACCGTCATCATCACCGTCACAGTCACCATCATCATCACCATCACCGGCACCATCATCATCACCATCACCGGCACCATCATCATCACCATCACCATCACCATTACCATCACCATCACCATCACCATCACCATCACCGTCACCGTCACCGTCACCGTCAATATCATCATCAACATCACCGTCACCGTCATCATCACTGTCACCGTCACCGTCCCCATCACCGTTACGGCCAACATCATCATCACCATCAACATCACTGTCACCGTCA
This sequence comes from Catostylus mosaicus, assembly GCA_964019065.1. Classification (NCBI taxonomy): domain Eukaryota; kingdom Metazoa; phylum Cnidaria; class Scyphozoa; order Rhizostomeae; family Catostylidae; genus Catostylus; species Catostylus mosaicus. Next base: position 2,643,826 of record OZ025199.1, read on the forward strand.
CCGTCATGCTGAAAACAATACAAACTCTTACCATTGAAGCTTCCATTAATGCGGTGTGCATTTCATCTGTTTTATGTTCTTGATCGGCACCACGTTCGAGGAGAAATCGGACCATATCAACATGGCCTGCAACAAATCATAAAAAGCATTGATGCAAATTATAATTGCTGAAATCAATTGAATATCAAGGATTTCATGAAAAGTTGGATGCTAATGCCCCTTTATCAAGTAGCACAGCTAAGCCTGCAAAGACATCGTTTCCTTATGTTCTCCTCTAATGCTTAGCACAACTTTGACACAATTGATAGTCGAAATCCGAAATGTAACACGAAACGAAAGAATTTCATCACCAATGAACAAACAACTTATTTCAAACGATATGATAACAAAACATCAGTTCTAATAACATAATTTGCATAGCTTCTGGCAAATCTGCTTTTCCAGAAATAATGCAATATGAGCTGTTGTAAAACATTACAAGGTTTAAGATATCATTATAAAGACAAACATCAAGGCAATGATCCCAACAATCGAAAATATGATCATCTCAAAGCGCAAGGTGAAGTTTTTAAAACCGTAAATGCTAAACTAAAAACTGTTTTGGTTAATGATTCGCAAACTCCATTTATGTCTTGCATGTTGTGGAATAATGTAGAAAATGTTTCTAAAGGCGCAGTGAAGTTTTTCCTATAACAGCGAATAATACAAAAACACCTGCCAACCGAATTAAAGTGGGCATTTAACCGTTAAATAATAAACCAGTATGCTTAGCATTTTCCAGTTCTAGCGTTTTATGATCATTTTAAATCTAAATCTCTTGATTTGCTCATTTTACCTATTTTAGTAGACATGCTTATCAGGTAATTGTTTATTTAATGTATTTTGTCTTTCGATGGATGGCCTCTTGAAAAAGATCATTGACTCGTCTCTTGAAAACGTCGAATAAGAACAAAAGTACGAAAAATGTACATAAAAATATACAAAATATTATAATCAGTCGAAGTCTAGAAATTCAGGATTTATCTATGCTTTTTTCAATAATGATAAGTTGCATTTTGAAAGCTGATTGCTCTCCAAGTACAAAACGCGATATCATGACGGGCATTTTTTAACTGGCTAGCCTGGTTTCACATCAAAAAAGATATTTCAATTTCAAAGGGGAAACGAAAAGAATAAATGGTGAAAATTAAAATTACAGATAATAGGATAAAAATTGGGAGTTAGTATGTGATATGGGTGACAGCATTAGAAAGCTTTGAAGTCAAATTGTGTGGTGATTATTGTTAATCGTTAGAGACTTGCACATATCAGGGAAGGATAAGAAACACAGGTCATAGATTCCCAAAGAATATTTACCGTTTTGTACGACTGTTAAAGCTAATAACAATGATAGTAATAATCATAAAACCGCTAAATATCGAGTAGAACATATTCAAATACCTTTGTAAGCTGCAAGCGTCAGTGCACTTTCTTTGAACTCATTTGAATGCGTGTTAATGCCAGCCCCTTTATCTAGCAACAATCTAGCCACTTCTTTATGTCCTCCACTAGCAGCTTCCATCAATGGCGTATGTCCGTTTTCATTTTGATGTTCTAAGTCTGCAGAATGCTCAAGAAGAACACTCACTACGTCTTCATATCCTCCACAAGATGCATAATGAAGAGCTGTGTTTCCTGCCATGCATACAAAATTTTGATTACATACTTAAACAGTTTAAAGTTAGGGCATTGCCGATACTTCTACAATACAAATAAAATGTTTTCGTTTTAGTTTTGAATCACTCTACGCTCTTTATAATTCTATAAGGTTACTCAACAGTTGAAGAGTAGCACATTGAAGAATAGTTCTTCCTTCTAAAATCAAATGTAAGTGATGCTGAAAGCTGCATCACTATATTGGATGCTTAGCAGCTCTGTTAAATGTTGCATAGCTATTGCGTCTGTTGCATATCTATTTTTGGAGTTGCATAAATCTGTTGAGTGCAATTTAGCTAATTAGAGTCTTTCATAGCTATGTTCAGTTATGTGTAGCAATATTGAGCAGCGAATGTTTCTCGAGATCAAAGTATCAAGTATGCTGACAAACGAGTCTTTTCTTTTAACGACTGAAAACAATATCTCCAGTACTGACACATTCTTGAAATTCCTAAGCAAAATTCAACTACATTGCCCCATGGTACCTAAGCAGTTTAGGGTACCATATAGTTATTTTAAAAACGACATTTTATAAATAATTTAGTCTTGAATGCCTTGTTTTATCAGTTAAGAAAACAAACTCCAATATTTTCTAAACAATGAAAAGGAATTGTTGAAAAAAGCATAATTACATACTCTCTTAGGTTGTGGATACTAAGTATCGAACTTTGCTAACTTTTGAGCAGTAACTACTTTCATAAAGGCCTTTCTTATAGAATTACGTGTAATACGAAAAGATGATTTGGATACTTTATGCTTACGAAGAGTATATTTACAGATTATTGGCTCGTGGTTTACACACGATAAACAAATAATGAAGATCTGCCCATTACTGTAAAAGCCTCAAACTAGAGCAAAGAAAATATAAAATGCAAATGTGGGTACTGATTATGTTAATCCTGTGGAGAAAAACATCGCTAAAACCTGGAATATATTGAATGTCAAGCTTGCATGACTGAAATGTCGCACTTTGAGCTGGTTTTGAAAGTCTAGAAATCCTTATGAAATGTTTGCATTACAATGGTAAAAATATGCCATACCTGATGAAGATTGAGCATTTACACTGGCATGATGCTGCAGCAGAAGACGGACAATATCAACAAATCCACCACTAGCTGCTTCCATCAATGGAGTGCAATCACCTTTGCTACCTCTATCTTCAACATTTGCATTCATTGCTAACAATACTTGAACCAACTCATAATAACCTTCAAGGTATAAAGATACAATTGAATTATACAAAACGTTGGCTTCATTTCGATGTTCTGATTTATGACGAAAAAGGAGTGAAGGCACTTTGATCATAGATTGCAATTAATTGATTGTTGTATCCATTTATACGGTTCATTTAATGCTTGACTGTTTGGTTGGTCCACTCCTAGTTGTACGGAGTAATAAATGGGGGATGACGGCTTCAATGGGATGATTCGGCCTACAATTCTACATTTGGATTAATTCTTTTTAATGCTGATGATGATATTGCCATTATTCATGCTGGTGACTTGCATTGCGCTTCTATGCCATCCGCAGCTGGGAGCTTGGGTTCGCCCTGATGTGCCGCCGGCAAGGAGACTCTTGGCTTTTTACCAAATGGGGACCAAAACAAATAACTCACAGTTTTTTATGGAATTAAAAGCGCCACAACTTCTACTAATGAACGATTGTTTCTCAATACAAATTGCCAAAAGAGGAAGGACAAAAAGTGGTTTTAATATGTAATCACATTTCAAACGGGACTGTTTTCGTAATAAACGGTGCAAATGGTTTGATGTTGAATCGTACAGGCCTAGAAAAGGTTTGCATAGAATTGCAATTGCAGAAATTAAACAAATAGACCCAGAACGGATGCACACAAAGTTTCTTCTCTAAAATTCTAGATTACATTTATATATTTCAGTTTTGAGAATAAATTGACTAACTAAATGATCAGTGATGAGCAATTTTTGAAACACCTTTTGGTACAATTCTTAATAACCACGAGTTGGACAGATGGATGAGATACAAACACAAACATGGCGAAATAGCCTGGTTGGCAGACATAAACAGTTCAAGTGAAAATCAAAGCAAATTCTAATGGAGCTACTTTTCGAAACAATCAGAGCCTTGGCATTTTCATGATTTCATGATCACATGGTGCCTTGCATTGGAACATAAAAATCATGGACTTGAATGACATGGGTGTCCTACTTTCACATGGAACAATCTATGAATCAATCAGAACAGAACAAGGTGAAATGATAAGGTTACCGGCTGAGCAAGCCAATGACAATAAGCTTTCTCCTTCATCAGTTGGTTCATGGACACTTCTTCCTTCTTCAAGCAACTTTCTCACTGCAGGAATGTCTCCCTCAATGCAAGCCTCCACAAGATTGCGAGTGCCTAGAATATAATTGAAATTAAACATTATACATCATACATCACAGCAGACCCAAATGTGTATAGATGGTCAAGTTTAAAGCCTTCTATGGGAGAGGACAAATTTACGGAGTGCAGTTATAATGTCTGGCAAAATAATGTCCATAAAGATGACTGTGGCCAAAATATAGGGAATCTAAGCGCACTATATGGAGCACCATCCTAGACAAGGCCTGACATAAATTCAGCCTATACAAAATTGTGTGGCAAGTTTATGATTTATATATACATGCTTATATGTCATTGCAAGATTAGTGAGATTGTCAATTGAATTCAAAAATCAAGATATTGAGCATGGCACTTGAACAAGTATCTTTAATGCAAGGCCTTTGTCTATATATGCGAGTTATAATGTCCAGATGAGTAGCAGTTGTCAATCACTTCAAAGAACTGCCTTTTAAATGATCCAAACTGTAAAGCTTAGAGGAGTATCAACCAGTGCAACAGATTCTTATTATATCTAATCCTCATTGATAGGTCCAATTTGGCGGCTCTTTTAGCATACCCAGACCCCTGCTTAAAGACAATTTTATGAGCACAATGTGCCTTCACAAAGGCCCGGCATTATCTAGACATATAATGTCGAATCGGTGCATTTCTGCCAGGGCTAAATACAGACAAAACTGTGTCCACAATAGAAATAGACCTCTTCGTACCATAGCATAACCTGAGAACAACAACTGCAGCTACATTTACACAGAACAAGATCGTTGATGATCTAAGCTCTCATGTTTAAATGCATTGACATTCCACTGGTTCAAAACCTGTTGCTTTGCTATCCTGATTGCACTGTAATGGAGCCTTTATCAAATATGCAAGCATAGCAATTTGATCGATCAAGGTTCCTGCTAAGATGTAGGACACTTACTTTTCCTCTTTACCTTAGACATCAGGCCTCATTGTGAATCAGTATTACACTGTATTGGTACAGGCTTCCAGATCAGTACAATTACACATCTTTACCAGACAACCAATGCAAAGTGTAACGGATATCATCCAGGTGAAAGAGATAAAAAAGAAACTGTTACGTACCTTGATCATGAATGTGATTTGGTGGTGGAACTCCAGCTTGCGATCTATACCTTGTTAATGCGGCTGCTGCTTCATCTAATGCGCTACTAACTGATGATGTTAGCCTTCTCAGTACTTCAGGGTCTGTGAATGCTTTGCCATCAGCTGCAACTCCTGAAAAGAAACATGCAATGGTTCACATGACATGAAAATCAGTGAAAGTACACAGCAGTTTATTTATCATCAACTATCATAATCATCAAATGGAATGATTTCTCATTCAGTGAAACATTTCAATAAAACCACCACATGATCATCTTTTATTTGAAATCACTAAAATCATTCTGATCGCAAAACCAAAACCCAGGTCAAAAGTGCCTGAATTCAAGACGAATCACAATTTTTCACACATCAATTTTGACTTAAGTATATAGGTCATGGACTTAAATTAACTTAAACAAGTATATATATGCTTAAGTTTAAATGTTTTTAAAATATTCAAAATTTATAAGATTTATTGTCGTGGGTCCCTTGAAAATTAGCTCTTAATGAATTGAATTGAAATTAAATGAATTGAAAAAGATGTGTAGGGCGCATGTCGTGATTAACAGTGTGCACATCTCCATTTTTTGTTACAGTGTAAAAGAAAGTGCAGACATGATGGGTTTGCAGGCTGGTTATGGAAACAAATTAATTCTAACAAGCAAAGTAGAGAAAAAATTGCAGGATGCCATCAAAATTCTTCTCACGCTTTTGATAACATGCAGGAATTGAGAATTTAAGGAGCAGTGTAATGTGGCAAAAACAGAAATCAAAATGGCACAGCATTATCTAATTTAAACTACAATTTTGCCCCATATCCCATTACTGCAGTTTTGCCTTGTTTCTTAAATTCTTCATGACATAATTATTTGGAAGGGATCAGGGTTTGGATAAGGGATGCAGAAAGGGGCCTTTGGGGTTGCAGATAATTATGGCTAACCTCCCCCTAATAGCATAATTTTCTTTCCATTCATTATACTGGTTAATAAATTGGTTTTTATCAGATATATAGCGTGTCATAAAATCAAAGCCCGAAGTTAGAGACATCAATGAGAAAAAAGTGTATTTGAAAGGCCATTAGGCAGGATATCTCACCCAAAGAACAAAAAATAACAGATGAGCTATAAAGGAAACAGAGTGGAGACCAAAAGAAGAGGGCAGAACAATGGGATGATATGATGTTGATAATGTTGATGATGATATACAATCACGTTCCATTAGCTGCTGAAGTTGAAGTTGCTACAATAAATTTCAGACAACTTCCCGATTGGCGATAGCAGCCTCAGATTATTGCTAGACCACTTCAACAACATGGGGAAAATGAATAAAGGAATAAATGAAGGAATTTCCATGGTAATTTGGTAGATTACACCATCGAGTCTTTGACTCACATGACCTAACCTATCTCACAAAAGTGAATGTCTACAATCAATGTCTTATGCCTCTACTAATGTACGGCAGCCATGGTGTTCCAGAATGGAAGATGATCATCCAGTGAAATCCTTATTATACGGTGAATTAAGTCAAGGAACACGTCCTGTTGGCCGGCCAAAACTCAGATACAAAGACATGTGTAAAAGTGCGCTGAAGTGCAGTAATGCACTTGGACAATGGAAGACTAAGGTAGAGAATAGAACTGAATGGAGACACATGATTCGTCAAACTTGCAACAGAATGATCGAGAAGAGAGTGAATACATACGAGAGACAAGCGAACAAGAAGAGAGGGGGGAAGAGCTGGAAGCAATAACTATTTTTGATCTTTTTGCTTAAAATGGACTGTATTTTTTATTGGTGTTTTGGGACTAGGCTTATTATTATTATTATTATCATTCCATGGTAATAAACCATATGTAAGGATTCTTGCAACGAGAAAAGATAATGAAACAAACACTGGAACAAACAAAAAATGGTGAAAAACAAGATAATCAGAGATCAAAAATAACAAAAAACATCATAATATTGAATAAGGTATACTCAAATTAGATCTACAATCACTTGATAAATTTTTTGAGTGGCAAAAACAGAATTTGAAATTTGAATTGAGATTGTTATTTATCAAGACACAGTTTATTGTGCATGCCCATTGTAAGATCATTATATGTAAGACCAACATTGACAGAGGGGGAGGGTTATGCCCAATTTCTTGTTTTATTGCTGGAGGTCCAACAATTTTGCAACTGATTGACTGCATATTTACTTCAATATTTTAAATGCTAATTTTAATATTATTTCCAATCATTTGTTTTGTTTCATGCAGAAATGTACAAGAAGCTTACTCTTTGCTGCACTTTTAGCAAAATATCCTCCATCAGTGGCAAAATGTCAGTTTTCAATTGGTGGGGCAAATTTGAAAAACAAATGATTTTCTGATAGACTTCTAAAGTATTTGGCAAGAGCAATAGGCCTCCATCATGCCCATAATTTCCACCTCTGCTCCTTATTACTCTTTACACGATTGTAAGACACTATTATTATTATCATATAATGCAATACCATGCACCATACCTGCTACTTCTAGCAACGCCTCTAGCTTTGCTTGTGTTTCTGGAGCAACAAAGGTTAGATTTGATAGATCATGATTCAAACCTTCTTCATCAGATAACAGAAGCCTGTATGTTGACGCTAAGTCTTTTTTCTGTCCAGAACTTGAATAATCCAGCTGCAAAATAGATATATTACAACTTCAGTATAAGGTAATAATTAATGCATCAGGTTTGTACACAGAGCTTATAAATAATGGAAAACTTTGGCAAAAAACAAAACAATAATCTGGGCATCTATTTCTGACAATCCCCCCATAATCCATGTTTTGAAGTATTTCTCCATAAATAAATAGTGAAAGTGACAGCAATAATCAAGCATTTTGTTTATTTTCTTTTTGCAGATGTATATAATTGTCACTATTCACAAAAAAACTCCAGTGCATCCACTCTTTATTAGATTAAAACTCATTTACACTTACACCATACTGGATACTAGGTTTCACTTGCAATTTACTAGATGAATCTATAATATGGTGTAGGAAATACTTAGTATTCTGTACCAGTGTACCAGCCCACAAAATTGCTAAGCAAGGCAAAATAGAACAATTTCCAATCCAGCAACTACATAATTCTTAACTGCTTCAAATGACTTTTTAAGAGTTAACATCATTTTATCTTTTTGCCCATTTCTGATGCATGGAGGAGCATCTTCTTAGTTGGCTGGGGACACAACTCAGGCATGGCACATTCTCATAAATTTTGCATTACAAATGGTTTAAGTTTGTTTAGAAAAGTGCAATTTGCATTGGTGGTGGGGCTGTGGAGGCAATTGTTTTTTTTGCCCTTAAAAGAAAGGCCTTATTTCCATCTTGCTTTTGTCTTGCCTATATTTTCAACTTGCATGTCCCATTTGCCCTTTGAAATATATATATGCAGATATGAATATGTCTGCCAAATAAACCATGGCAATCAAATTTCCTTGCAATTATGAAGCATAAATAACAGGCATTTAAATCCACTTTGTATCTTAAATCTTGCACTCATACTTCCATTTTCCTGCAAAGCTGTATTCTGGGTGTGCAAAAGATAATCAATGTTATGCATTTTGGTGCAGGCAGTTTTCTGAAGATGTGAACAGGTTGAAAGGGGAAAATGAGAAAGAAATAGAGGGAACAGATATGGGATAGAAACAAAGAAAAGTCGAAACAAGATAGGGAGAAAAAATGCGGGAAACAGGTAGAAAAACATGGCATGATAAGGCAGGATAAAATATCACTAATTAAGCAGAACAATTTTCTTATCTTCCTGTGAGGACCAATTTTATCATAATTGATCAAAAAATGGATAAATAGAATTATCTTGACCAAATTCTTTGAAATTAGTCACAGCCCACAACCTCTGGATTAAGTATCAACAAAATTGAAGTAGCCCATAATTTTAGGTTTATTTTGAAAATATTTATAATATCAGTGTGTTTGTCCCTGAAGCTCAAACAAATGAAATTTTCCTCCCCTTATTAAATATTCTAAAATAATGATGATTCAACTGAAACAGCAATTATTCCAAACCTAAAAATAAAGCAGTTGCCAGATGATATAAAACCACATGTAGCCTTCCAAAAAGCATTCTTTTAGCAGAGGCTTCTGTCCTTTACTCTATACTATCCATCAATGAAAATACGCAAAGGTTTGCAATAAATGGGATTGTGTGTAGTAGACTAAATAAAACTTGTTATGCAGAGATTAATCAAGAAAAGGGGATATGACGTTATGTAATGTAATTAAAACACTCGATTGTTTTCATTTCCCTACAATTTTTCAAACACGCAGGTTGAGTTTAGCAAAAGATTAACTTGACTCGGTTAATTGAGAAATAACCATTTTTTGGGGGAACGCCACGATCTACTCAAAAGCCATGACACATTACCTGGTGTTGAGTTGCCACTGAGGCAACATGGGAAATGCCCCTCAAACTTTGCAAAATATAATCATGAAGGAACAACTAATATAACACTAAACGAAATTAGTTTAAAAATCAAGCATTATACCCCAGAATTTTCCCCTTCATCATCACTGGGGTCGTCACTTTCGTCAGAGGAACTCGAAATGCTCGGGCTGTTAGCGGAGATCTGCGCCATGTTCCTAAGTTGCGAGCTCAGGCGACTCAGTGCAAGTTTACTCTTCAAATTTTCGTCTTGTTCTGTATCATCCATCGTAAATTTTCGGCTGCAAATGTGCTCAATAAATAACGCAAAAATACTTTGTTGATATATTTCATCTATAGATGTCTATTTTCGTTACAATAATGTCGCGTATATTTAGTAGGCAATGATGCTCCATCTTTTTTCACTTGGCTGCTTAGCAGATAATGTAAATGGCGATTCTAAGCGCGGGACAACGCGAGACTTCCCCCAAAAATCGCAGGTATCAAAATGAGAACGAGAAAAGTCAATTTTTCGTTTTCATTCCATTCATTCAACATTGCTGAATGCTACATATTGCAAAACATATCATAAACAAATTTGCAAAGCCTAAAAAACCGCACCATTTGCAATTGTAGTCAAGGGTAGTACTCTGAGGAGTAAAATAGGCAGGGGGTTATCTACAAGAAAAACCCATAGATAGGGGGGTAGGAAGCTGGAATTACAGGTGGAATTTGCTGAATTTTTATAATGGGATGGTAATAAATTCAGGAGTGAGTGGTTTGTTTTAGGAATTTTATGAGCAAAATTGATTTTTTTCTAAACAGATTGCACGGTACATGCATTTCCTGAGGTATTAAATGGCACGGATCTCCCAAATTTCCCCCGCTTTTCCAAGCCCCCTGCCCATAGAGCTCATTTCACTTTGCAATCCATAATTAATGGTCCCATTTCGCTTCAATTGCAATGCCTGAGTTTCACCAATACACAACTTACCCACCGTTTCTGACCGCGCCTTTCATTTTATTAGATTGTAATCTTACGGGATACGAAATGATACAAAAAGTGAATCATCCAGCCCCGTTCTTGCTTGAACAATTTCAGTTCCTGGAACTGGAATGGAGATAGGACAAAACGATTGCACTAATTTTTAAAACTTGGCCTTCAACCTTTCATCTACGGAGGGACCATTTTGCCAAATGACTATCATTGAAAATTGGCTATTTTCTTGCCAAAAGGTATACTAATTCTTTCAATTTCTGGATAAATCTGCTTCTAAACATTCGTGAAGATTCTTACTCCTAGAATAATAATTATTGTACCCCCCCTCTCCCTTGCAACCTGAGCGGACACCTTTGATGTTCCTGTACAGCTCTATGATCACTGGGGGGAAAGGGTTGAACAATCTCAATTTAGTCTAGTTAATGCAGCCTTTACCAGTGGTAATTAAATATCATAAAAACAATCAAGTACATGTTTCATAAGGAAGACTGAACAACAAACACACAAGTAAAAGGTTTCACAAAAAGCTTTTCTTGAATTCAAAACAATCAATTTCTTGTCTCTGGTAAGTTTTAGCTCACCGCTTATTGACGAGAAAAAATCGAACGGGAGGCGTGGGGGGCTAGAAGGGTCTCTTTGTTACCAGCAAGAACAAAAAACGGTTTTTTCTTCTGTCTTTGGCATTCAGTATTTCATCACGATATTGCTTCTAGAAAAGAAGAAAAGTGTCATCATTTATAACTTTTACCACTCAAAGGAAGGTTAACAGTTCCTTCAGATTTTCAATTTTAATTCAAATTAAAAATTCTTGTAAATTTGATCTTTTTTTGTAGTTAAAGTTTGCTTAATTGATAAATTAGTACCTGGAGGTAATTGTCACTCAAAGGGTAGGATGCAAACACAAATTTTAAACCCTCTTCCTCGTACATCGAGACCCCAATTTTCTAGGAACCTGGGAGTAGCGTACTACATCAGGGAACGAACAAGTTTAAAGTACAACGATTAACTACAGAAAATAGCTGCCCTTGAAATGGATCGCTTTCTGGTTTTGTTATTAGGGGAATAGATTGAAGATGTGTATTTGGACCGCGGGTATCTTCAGGGGTAAAGGTGCTAGGGACGTGCCATCTTGAGAAGTAAATTGGGTCCATAATTACGTGTCACTAATTAAAATAAGGGACCGATAATACCGTCGGATTACTGACAAGAAAAGTGCAGGGTTACAAAATGAAAATGCGTATTGTAGTTTATAAAGATGCTAGATTCATCGCATTGTTTTTAGTTCATGCATGTCCATATGAGCATGAATATCTGGTTCATGCATACCCACAGATGCATGGATACCCATAATTCAGTGTACATTCCCTTTTTTCCAGAAAAAAAGGTACCCCTTAAAATGGCACGCCCCTGCTACCCTAGATGCATATGTACCATATATGTTAATTGGCTAATGAGCCAAGAGTATCACTTTACAATTAGAGGTTTAGGGAATTTCCGCAAAACGTCTTTTGAAAGAAGAACCAAATTTCTTAGCAATCCAGTAGCATTTAAAGTCAACCTTTGATAATTATGTAGTTAAATATTTTTTGCTGTTTATAATTTGTTATTGCAGCGTAGTTTAAAGCTTTTATGCAATTCACTGTATGATTGTATGCAGTTAAGGGCCATCTCGGAACTTGAATTGAAAAAAATATATAGACATGTTATGATACCCAAACCCCCAAGATCTGGACAGAAATTAGCTAAGTTTAAGATCTTCGTTATCGGCTTTAGGTGGTCAGTGCTGTACCAATAACACCAATCAAGGTCTTTGGGCGTTATTGTATCTTTGCTTCAGGGGCCCTGACAAGATCAAAACAAGTATAGGGACAGGGAGGGGTGTCAAACCCCCTACACTTTTAGGAACGGCGGAATGGTTCACTTTATGAAAATCTTCTGATACTCAACTACAAGACAAAGTTTAATCTTAACTCACTTTTAAAAGATGGCATGGCATCTTCTAATTTTCGATAAAGCTTTGAGTTTGGTCTGTTTTCAGTGTTTCTGCTTTCCAACACCAAAACGACAATCTACAAATGGAAAAAATCAACTTAGCCTAATTTCTACATTATAAAAGAAGAAAAACTACAAAGTACTAAGAAGAAGAACAGGTAGCATTTTGAGACAAAGCTTACTTCTAATTTTCCTTCTTATGATAATAATAATCTTTTAATTGAAAGTTGGATAGAAGATTACTTCTACATTACTAACAGCAATGCGGACTTATTTATACCAACTATTCGCAATTTTAATAAAAAGGAAACTTATCATACAATGTAATATAAAATGTAAAATATTTTAGTCTTAGAAAAATTACCCGATACTTGCAATCGGACCTTACGTAATACAAGTACTGATCTTAGGATTTCAATCTTTGAGACCAAGGACGTGTAAACTTGCCTTTCAAATCCAGGAGGTACTATTGAGAACCAGATAAGATAAGAAATAAAGCATCTCCTAAGGTAGCTACTTTCAAACTGAGTTAAGAGCATTTTTTAAGGGCCAAGGAGATGGAAAATGTAACCCCGCGTCCAGCGCAGAGAAAAGTATGTCTATTTTCAATTTTGCATCTTGATGGCGACTTGTAATTTATGACCATACCAAAGAGGCAGCATTAACAGCGCATCTAAGGATACCTCATCACAATTGGGTCGCAAAATTGCCGGAAGGAAAGTGCCAGTCGGCAACCCCAAACAGTCAGCCACCGAACAAAACAAAAAATTTGGCGGGAATAGAGACTCTAGTGCGTATGCGCACACCTGACAATGTCTGGCATGTGTGCAAACGATCTGAAATTTCAACCAACAAATGGAGAAATGAAATGTCGGGCAACATGTTTGACCTTCATCAAACATCGTCTAACATTGCACAAACATTGTTAGGTGTCCTGACATCATGTGCAAACGACCTAACATTTTACCTGACATGATGTCAGATCAAATGTTAGACCGAATGCTAGATCGTTTGCATGGGTCTTTATATGCTCAAACAACATCAATTATAGAACACTCTTGCAATCTGACAAAACGCCCCTGTTATTACTATATAACTGTATTATCACCGAGGGTGAAATGGTTAACTACATTCTCGTCTGAACTTCACAAGGCAGAGCCTGTCTAAAAACCCTCCTTACGCACGATAGTTTGCTCCTCCTCGTCGCTCTAAAAATCTAATATGGGAGCTGCGTATTAAAAAGAAATACGAAAATGCGCTTTTGCAAGCTTATATATTGAATAAAAAAACAATACAGCCTCGTAAACCATGTCTGCTATTCAATGGCGGGAGTACAAGGTTACACTTAAAAGTGATCCACCCCTCCAATTTCCGACAAGAATATAAAGTAGAACATGCACATATACTTCCTTTTCTTTCCAGTTCCTGTATGCTTGCATATAGAAATAGCCTTTTTAAGGTTTGAATGTCTAGGGCTTTTGGGTTAAGAAAATAAAAGTAATGATAAAGATAAAGAAATAAAACCAATTTCTTCCACTTGATTTTTCCGACAAGAGAATACTTTTGTAACAACAACACAAAGTTAGTTTAATTTTCTATATAAGGTCACAAGCTAGGACACTGGTTGTCATTGGAGTTTATTTCATTGTTCACCGTGAGTCTTCTCATTGCACAGAATTTAAACAAATATGACATGGAAGATCATTGATAAAATAATAAGCACAGCCTATTCTGACAACTGATTATGTTTATTAAGGATTAAACTGTTGTATGTTGTTGAAATTGATTTTGAAAAAAATTTATCCCCACAAATACTTACTTTTTGTCTATTGTGATACAATCCATAAATTACCAATGCCACCACAATAAGCATAATGAAAATAACACCAAACTCTCCATGGCTGATTGCTTTCTCTTTAAAGTTTTGCCTTTTAATCCAAAGATGTTCTTCGATTGGCTCAGGCCTTCAAGGGAGGAGACATTTAAATAACTTTTTTGAAACATTTGAATACAAATCATTAATGCAATCATCAACCTCATAGTTATAAGGCAGTGTGTAATTGACTTGTCAGTTGAAAATAAAGAAAAAAAGAAAAAATATTTGCTTATTACAAATGGTAATATAATGTATAAGAAATTAGGGTTCATTTAGCCATTGGGCATATCCAGATTAGTTCATTTTTTGTTCCTCAATAATGATGGGAATGTTTCGATAATATTAAACCTAAAATACAATGACAAATCTCTCTATTTCAAAGAGAATTTATAATTGGCAGGCTTGGGTTTACAATAAAAAGTAAATAACAACTCTAAAAAGTAATAATAATAATAATAACAGCAATGAAAGTTAGGAAAAGAATAATGGTGGCATAAAAGAAAAAAACATATTTTTATTAAAGCTTGCAAGACTCAAATACATGCAAGAATGAGCAAATAATAGTTAGCAACCATGTTATTAACATTATGTTGCAATCAGCTGGAGGCTGTACCATGTGAATCACTAAAAAAGAGTGATGCTTGGTATAGAGAAAGGGGAAAGGTTGCATCAGGATCATGAAGTAGTTGTTTAGTTTTAATGATAGTCACATCAAGTATTCTTCAACATAATCTTGACAATAATATGAGGTCTCTTGCTGTAAGGTAATGTCCTTTTTGTGTTTACAAATGGGGGATCTGATAAATATTGCCCAAAAAAATTATATATACAGCAAAGAAATGACCATATTCCATTGTTGCTTTATAAAATGTTCATGAATGATTAGCATATTCCATGGATTACGTACATAGTGGTCCTTAGATTTCAGTTCACTGGGTTGTTTCATAAGTTAGGCTGCCACAATGTTTTACAGGCACTGGAATGAGACATTTGCATCAAAAATACATTTCCTTCTATTTGCAACATTCTTTTGGTGGCAAAAATCAGTGGCAGGAATTCATAGTAACATTTGAAATGGCTTGGCCCCTAAATTTCAAACAAGAATGCTTTATATAAAAATTAAGAGATAAAGTGCACAGGTTCCTCCATTCCTCTATTTCTAAGGATAGGGCCCTCAAGGCTATCCAAATAAGATAAAGGTGAATTAGACATTAAGGACTAGAACCCAATGTATGTTAAATAAATTTTCCCATAGGATCATGAGTGGGTATCCCACAGAAACCAATAATTTCCAAAAGGGTGATACTTTGGGTGTTGTTTTTAAATTTATTAAGGATTACAGTTTTGTTCAAACTACAAATTTACCAAAAAAGTGCATTTTTTAAACAAGCTATAACCACATACTTAACACTTTCAGTCTTCTTTGATGTCACTTTACTTGAATTTATTTTTCCATTTTTGAATTTTTTTTTCATTTTAGGACTTGTCGTTTGCTGTATTTCTTGCTTGTTACTTGCAAAGCCCGTTCCAAGTTTACTATGTTTAAAACTTTTCTGCTTTCCTTTCCTCGTAGGAGTAATTTGTGTTTTCATTTTGTTTTTCGCATCTATGGCATTTGATACTGTTTTTCTCTCATAATTTTTTGACATTGTCATTGTTGTTTTGTTGCTAATAACAGTTTTTACTGATAACTTCAGTTCAACTGGTTTTCTGCTATGCTTCTTTACCAAACTTGGCTTTGGTCTTTTAACATTGTGATTATCCTGTGCCTTTTTCTTTCCTGTGGCTTTTGACACTGGTATAATGACTGTGGTTAAAATGCTTTGTTCAGTACTCTCTTTGCTTTTGTCCATTGATTTTGTGAAATTGGTTTTCGTTGCTATTTGATTAGAAAGTTTGCTTTTTGAAGTGGAAGAAATCTGATGTTCACTTTTGGTGACAGGTTTTCTCTTTCTAGTATACATTTTACTTTTATGTTCTTTGTCTATTTTTTTTCTCGAAACTGCTTTTGATTTCACATTTTGGTTCTTTGTCTGATTCTGCTTTTTATTTAAAGTGTTGGCATTCTGACTTTGTCTAGGATCTAAAGCAATAACATTGAAAATGTATGTAAAAGCTGAAAAATACCTGAGTACAGTGCAACTGCAATTTGTATCAGTATTAAGTGTAGTGGCAGCCCAAACTCAGAATGAAGGTTCTAAGCAGATTGTATGTGATAACATTCAAGACTTACACCATTAGATAATGATGATGAAGATATATATCATTCATAATGTAATGTAATTTAATGTAATGTAATGTAACTGTAATTTAATGCGAAGTAATTTAATGTAATGTAATTTAATATAATGTAAATTTAATGGAATGTAGCATAATGCAATGTAATGTAATTTAATGGAATGTAACATAATGTAATGTAATGGAATGTAATGTAATGCAATGGAATGTAATACAATATAATATAATGTGATGTAATATAATGTAATGAAAGGTTATTTAATGTTGCATGTATGTGTAATTCAATGTCATATCATGAAATTGAATGTAATGGAATTTTGTAGAGGCATCCTTTTGTGATAGTAAAAGGATCTCTTGTAAAGTTATGTTCCAGTCTGCAGAGTGTTGTCTCCAATGAATCTAACATTCCTTTACAAACAGTCAAACTTAAGGACGCCTGGATGAGGGGCATTTGCTCTCTGTCTCTTGCTTTGGAATGTTCCAGGGGTCCCTGATAATATATCATCGTTTTACAAAGTAATACGCAACGATCAACTTTGCTCACCTTCATCGCTATCATTTCCATCACTTTCAAGGCCTTTGCCTTCTCCTTGGCCTTCTACCACGCTCTCTTCCAAATCATCGTGATCTTCAGCATCAACATGAAATACATTTAAACTGAAGCAAACGGATATAAGCAAGAATACCCATAATTTAATCTTCATATTTTTATATTTCTTACATTGCGTATATTTCCTGTTAACTACCTTCTTGAAGAGCAAACACAGCAATAGAGATGGCCTCCATTTCGATTTGCCTCCTTTTGAATTAGGCCTCCACAACTGGCGCGCAAAAGTTTTTAGGAAATGTGGAGGTTTGATTCACGAACGAAAAATCGGGGAATAAGATAGACGTTGAAGGAAAATGATGGCCTTTGACTAAGGCTTAAAGACTTATCGATTGATTTGTTAAGTAGAATGAATTGTACATTACGGCAACGATGTTTTTGCCATAGGCCAACACTGTCACCCAGTCAATCAGGCTAGCCTAACCTGCGGAAAAGTATTTAGGCACCCAGGCACGACAGTGGTGCAGCACTGCCCTGCCTACGTGCATCAAAACATGGAAGAAGGTAGCGCACTTCCAAGTTACCATGGAAGTTTTTCCAGCAGCAATATGGTGCCCCCTTTAATGTTGGCAAAGACTGCTAATATCATGTCAATGCCATCCTCATCTGTTGCAGAACAAGAAGATGAGTTGTCAAAGATGGCAGTGCAAGAAGTACAAGAAACTGTTAGTGAAGAGATTTTTACGTCATATGATGCATTAGCACTACCTAAATCTTTTAATGCTATGAAACACCCAGGTTGCATCGTGGAGGCAGGATCATTGGCTGCCCAAACATTGCCTGATGCCACATACAACCTTGCATCATCCATACCACAAGAGGCTATAGCTGAAGGGAAGCTCAGTGACCTGCAACTTGAGGGAATTCTCTTTGCATGTCAAAGGCATCTCCAGATTCTACCAAATGGCAACAGGGCTGGTTTTTTTATTGGAGATGGTGCAGGAGTTGGAAAGGGTAGGCAGATCGCTGGGATCATTTTAGACAATTTTGCTCGAGGCAGAAGCAAAAGTATTTGGTTTAGCATTTCATCTGACTTGAAAATTGATGCCCAACGCGATCTAAATGACATTGGCTGTTTCATCAAAGTAATTGATGGTTGTCAAGAACTTGATAGAGAAACAAAGATATTCGGTTTGCCAAAAGACTTCACAGAAGGCGTTGTATTTTGCACCTATGCCACTCTAGTTTCCTCTGTGCAGAAAGGAATCAACAACATAAAACAGAGTCGTTTGAAGCAATTAATTGACTGGTGCGGTGGCACAGAATCTGATGGTTGTTTGATTTTTGATGAATGCCATAAAGCAAAGCACTTCCTTCCTGGAAATGAAAAGTCAAGCACTAAAGTAGCCATGGCAGTTATAGAACTACAAAGAATCCTGCCCAAAGCTCGTGTGTTATATTGTAGTGCAACTGGTGTCACTGATGTGAAGAATATGGCTTATATGGAGAGATTGGGGCTATGGGGATATGGAACTGCCTTCAAAGATTTTAATATATTTCTTGATAACATAACAAGGCGTGGGCTAGGGACACTTGAGATGCTTGCTATGGATATGAAATCAGCTGGGATGTACATATCAAGAGGTTTGTCGTACCAACAAACAGAGTTTAGAACAGTTGATGCTAATCTAACAGAAGTTCAAGTTCAAGTTTGGGACCAAGCTGTTCATGTATGGAATGAATTGAAAAGATCAATTACAATTGCAAGCGACAGAACAAAAGTACTCAAACCTCGACTATGGACACAATTCTGGGCATCACATCAAAGGTTCTTTAAACAACTCTGTATAAGCATGAAAGTACCAAAAATCGTTGAGGCAGCAAAGCAAGCCTTGCAAGATGGCTATTGTGTAGTAATTGGCCTACAAACAACTGGGGAAGCTAGCCTAATGCAAGAAATGACTGAAAAAAATGGTAACATTACCAAATTTATCTCATTGTGTGGTGAAATCCTAAAACGGTTCATTTTACAATATTTCCCTACAGACATTCAACTCAATCCAAATGAAAGTAAAGAAGACCCTTGGAGCATCACGGCAAAGGATATGCTGCTAGGCTTTGTAGATAAGATAACACTGCCAAATAGCCCACTAGATGACATCATTGACCAGCTTGGCGGACCAAATAATGTTGCTGAAATGACTGGCAGATCTGGCCGCATTGTTCGTTTACAACCAGGTGCAACACCTCAGTATCAGAATCGTGCTTCTGCGGCTGGAAATGTTGACAGTCTTAATGTTCAGGAAAGAAACAGTTTTATGGCTGGGACTAAACTTGTTGCCATCATATCAGATGCTGCTAGCACAGGAATTTCTCTGCATGCTGATACAAGAGCTGCCAATCAAAGACGCAGAGTTCACTTGACAATAGAACTACCTTGGAGCGCAGATAAAGCAGTTCAGCAACTGGGCAGATCTCACAGATCAAATCAGACAAGTGGCCCAATTTATGAGTTAATGACGACAAATCTTGGAGGAGAAAAACGCTTTGCATCAGCTGTCTCTAAGAGGTTGCAGTCTCTTGGTGCATTGACAAAAGGTGACAGAAGGGCAGCAACAGCCGCTGACTTATCGCAGTTTAACTTTGACAGCACTTATGGCCGCATGTCATTGAAAACAATGTACACAAGTATAGCTCAACAGTCGCTTCCAAGTGGAGTCTTTTTCTCTGATATCATAGAGGGTGCTCAAACAGGCAAGAGTTATACGCTAGAAGAGTTCCAGAAGATCATGAGAGAATGTCTCAAAAAAATGGATGTAATTGATACAAGTGTTCTAGGGACAAATGTCAAACAAAATGAGGTGCATAATGTCACAAAGTTCTTAAACCGAATTTTGGGACTTACAGTTGAAAAGCAAAATTTGATTTTTTCGTATTTTTTTGAGAGCATGAAATCATTGATAAGAATTGCTAAAAGAGATGGAAGATACAACGAGGGTGTTGCGGATGTGAAAGGCAATTCCATAAAACTGCTTGCAGAGCCTGTCATTGTCTTTTCGAATGCACAAAATTCAACAAACGTTACAAAGCACGTGACTTTATCGATTGATCGGGGAATCAATTGGAACAAAGCCATGGAACTATACGGAAATCATTGTGGCAAATTTGACGGATTTTACTGCTCGAAAAAGTCTCAGAAGGGAAAGAAATTGTATTTGTTAGCAACAGAGAAAGAGAATGTCTCAAATGTTTACATAATTTATCGACCAAATACAGGAATTTCTCCATTTGAAGAAACTAGAAGTGACCTCCTTCATAAATATGACAAAATTGAGCCAGCACAGGCAGAAGAGGGATGGAATGAGCAGTTTGTGAGAACGGAACATGGCTGCATACATGGAGCAAGTTGTAAATTAAGACCAAAATGTTCTGTCGGCCGTAGAATAACCCATCTTCACCTTCTATGCGGTGGAATTATCTCACTGTTAAGCGTCCTTGAGATGACTGTTCATCGCTGTGCTGATGCGTTAGGTCTTACCAGAGAGAACAAGACGCTTCGTGTTGTCCGGGTAGAGTTAGATAACGGTCAAAGATTAGTAGGTTTAAAATACCCCGAACCGTTAATTTGCGAGGCCTCCAAGCTGTTGAGCAAACCCGAAGCTAATGACGATTTGCAAAACAAAGTTGCTGCAGAGAAAGAATCTCCTGTGATTCCAACTTTGAAAGCAAAAGCGACAACGCCTCCTGTTACACTAAAGAAGTTTTTCAAAGTTGAAAAGAAAGAAGAAGCTGGTAGCGCACTAGAGCTTACGGTGATGCCGAAGGGTGATGACGTCATAGAACCGGTCGGGGAAAGCAGGAAGGCAAGCGAAGTGAAAGGAGTCCAAAAAGGCCTATCAAACACAAACGAAATCGGAAATATTAATTATAGCCACTTAAAAAAAACAGCCTCGTTTCCCAGTATGAATTCCAGAAATCAAAAAAGTAAAACTTTAAAGCGAACTGCATCAAGCATTGAAACCAAGGAAGGAGCGAATAAGAGAAGCAAGCAATCCAATTTAAAAGAATGTTTTTTTAAGAAACAAAATACGAAAAGTCAGCAAGCAAAATGTCCGATATGCGGTAAAGACTTTAATGAGAGCGGAATGGATAATGAAGAAATCAATGCGCATATCGATGGATGCCTTATTGAATGACAAACTTATAGACTTACTTACATAACTTTGTTTCGTTGCATTAATTGTTATCATTTCGCTACGTATTTATCATTCGTATTAACCATTTAGATTTTATATGACTTAAGGAAGGAAAAATATGCATGAATTAACAGACAAATTAAATGATTGTTATAATACAATTATTTTCATGATTTGTAAGTGAGAATTTAGAATTACTGTCGCCATTTTTTATCTCGTTATCATGTTTGACTTTATCGTGTCTTCAAATTTTCATTTTAAATACACCTGTTCACATCTGGTCTACTATCTGTCAAAAGGCAATAGCGAACTCCGACACCATGTGGAAATGGCGCTAGAGGCAGATGTGCACCTACGCCAGGGCCGCTCACAGGTATCTTAGCAGCAAGGGGTATAGAACATGAAATACAGGGCCGTCGAGAGCCAGTGCGGGCCCTGGGGTATTTCATAGCACCGGGCCCCAGTGAGTAAGCAATTTTCTCATTTAATAAAACTTGCGGGGCCCGGGTCCAGGAACCTCTGACCCCGCCTATTCCCCCTCTCAACGGTCCTGGTGAAGTAACATGCAGTTCCGAACTTTGCGTTGAAAAAATTAGAAATTTGCACCTTACAAATTTACCTTTTATCCCACCACCTCGTTGATATACAGTTGTGCCGTAACAGCAGAGAGCATTTGCTAAGATTGGAAGGGGTACAAGAATCTACATTTTGAAGCGAAGAATCCTTACGAATGTTAAGAAGCAGGTGCATTAAGATATTTAAGGGATCAGTTCCCCACCTATGAGAATTGGACCAAATGGTCCCTCCGTGGATGGGAGGGTTAAATGCAACGAAGAGTCAAAAAGCCTAACTTGACAACTTTATATCAACAAAATTTAACTTTTAAAATCACCGTTAGACCTATTAATAGTTTACCAATGGGCCTACATTTTCACCTTTGGCGTAGGAATGTTTTTGAAAGTGAGGGGGCACAAAGGGGAGTGTTTCGTACTAAAGAGGCATCCTAATTGTGCGTCTCTCCCAATAAAACGGAGCACTTACACGATGGGATGAGGCACTTTTCCCGATGGGGGTCTACAGCCCCCTATGTCCCCCACCCCCCCCCCCCCCCGGCGCCACCCCCGTTTCAATTAAATTGTTATTGTGTTTGCAAATCTCAGTTTCGTGTTTGTTTCAAAGGTTACATTTAACAAAAAATAACTACAGGCACAGAAACAACGACGATGAGGGGTTGAGGGCACGTTCATTTTTTGTGATATTAAAATTGAAGACACCATTTTTGCATATTCTAAAATAGAAAATTATCCATTGGTTGTAAAAGGCAGCTCATTATTTTGTGTATTATTTTGAATTGAAATTTTCCCTTCCTCCTTCACATGTCTCGTTTGTAGGAGTGAGGAACGTTTTATAGGGGGTGGCACAGCGAAAAGAGGGCATTGTTTTGTACCATATAGTCAATGTTTGTAATATAGGGGCAGTCAAATTTGGGCACTTCCACGTTCAAAAGGAGCGTTTTTACGATAAAAGAGGTACTTTCCGATAAAATGGGGTTACTTTCACGATGAGATGAGGCACTTTAAAAGACGAAATTGGCACTCTCACCATAAAAAGAGAAATTTTTGTAATAAAAAGGGGAATTTTCTAGATTAAATAGAGGCATTTTTTTAAGATAATATGGCTGACTGCTCGTTGAGGCCGTGAGGCAGACTGCTTATATTAGTCACATCGGAAGCTCCTTTGATTGAATCCAGGAATCGAGATATGGTGACGTCATCAGTGGGCAGTCATCCGAAGAGTTACATTAAGTTCCTGTTTGACCAGCAAAACAAAGTGAAACTAGGCCGTTTTGAAGCAAAGATGGATCCGTATTTGAACGCTACGAACGCACATAAAAGATATTGGAAAAAATCATTATTCAATTTGAATGCCATATTACCAGTATATGGGTTAATTCTGCTGATTTGCCTAGTTGGAAATATTCTAGTATGTCTCACAATCATTCGAAACAAACGAATGCGAAGTCGGTGGCACTTTCTGTTGATTAATTTGGCAATTGCGGACATGGGATTCGCTTTAACAACACCAATTCAAGCATTGCAATTTGTCAACGTGAATCTAGGTTTGTAGCCCGGCGCTTTAAAACTTGTAATAATCAGTAGCCTAGCCAAGAGGAAAAGAGGGAAGATGCAATTTTGAAAGTTTAGATCTGAAAGTTTCCTCTTATATAAAACTCAGAAGCCCCAAGCATTTTCCCACTGGAAACCCGCGGGAAATTTGCTTCATTGATTGCCCCAACAGAGTCATTGAGAAACTCAGGGTTATTTTGGAGGGGTCCGATGATCATTCAAATTTCCGGAAAAGACTATACTTTCAGAGTTGGGAGACAAAGTGTAACGGCTTTAGAAGAAAGTGAATGAGAAATTTAAAAACAAAAACGATTTTTGGCGCTTGAATTTTCCCGAGAAAACGTGATTTGGGGTTGGTGATGAGGCCTTTATAAAATCAGATACTTACGTTTGAACCTTATGAGCAGGGCCGCAACAATAGTGGCGGGGGTTCAGGGCGTGATTTTCTTCGTTCTTGTTCATTTTCATTTCTTGGCAAATCTAATCGCCATTTAAAAGATGAAAACCCCATTTTGTCGGTTTCAACCTCCTTCTGGAATTCCCTGCGGGCGCAGGGGTGGGGGGCAGACATTCTTTGAAGGTCGACTTACAAAGAACCATATCCTGTAAAATTGTACAAAGTCAAACAAAACTTGTGCCATCTTGTATCGAAGTAAGGGGATGGCAGACATGCTATCAATACCCACATGAGTTGGTAACGTCAATTTATCTGAAATTAACGAAATTTTGCAAAGGCACAATGTTTTAATGAAAAAAATCACCTTTATCATTTTAGGGAATTGAGCAGGGCACTTCTTGCCCCCCCCCCTCTGCCCCCCTCTTTCGGCATCGCTGCCGACTGGAAGAAGTATCATTATCATAATCATTTTACAGTTATTCCCTGATGCAGGTCAGGCAAAAAGGCAGCGTAAAAATTGCTGACTCGGGCCTGAGTCTAATACCAAAAAAAGTTGAGAATGAATGTGGGGCTCAGAATCTTCAGGCGCTTGGATCCGTCTTCATTTTCATTTCATTTTTACAATTTTAGGAAGGTAACCTTTGAGCAAAGCTTGTTTTCAAGGGGCCCTCCTTTAAAAAGAAAAAAAAATATACAAGTAAAAATACATTCTTTCTTGGGGGCCTTAGATTTAAATTGGAATTACGAAGCATTCTGTTCGTCACTGCGCATACGCTATTAAAGAGACAAATAGAATCTTGACTGCGTTGCTTTCGTTTGATGGATACCTAGCTGTGTTTTGTATCATTGGAATCGCACCCATTGAGTCGTGGCAAAAATGCGTGCTTGGCTGGGAGCCACCTGTAATTAGCGCGTCTGCATCATGTGCATGTAAACGGTGCGTGAATGAGGCCAGTCTCGGTCTGCAAACAGCTTTGCAAACTCAATAGGTGAAAATCTCCATGTGATCAATTTGGCACCACCAATTATCGTAGAAAAAGGACTAGAGAATTTTCATTCTGTTCTTTATCGAGGTCTTTTTCTCAGCCTATGGAGGCAGTTACTGTTGTGTTAGAGTGGAGAGCAAGAGGGGCAATGTCTCCAGCCACTCCGGAGCCGGGGGGGCTGGGGGAGCTGTAGCCCCTCACTTTTTTGCCGCTATGTTATGTTGAAGGCATGTTTCTGATCGCACTAAACAAAAGGCAATGTGATCTTTGCCTTTTGCACGGGGAAATGGTTAAATTATGAATGGTATGAAAGGTAAAAAAATTGGGGTAAAAATACTTGAACTCTGTTGAGAAAGTTTTAAGAAAGTTTAAGTACTGATACCCTGCGATTGGTAAAAAAGGTTGACTTCTAGGGTGGTTGAGTCATAAATTTCGTGAAAAAATACGTCAACATTTACTGTGGCTCAACAACCAAAAAACTTCTTATTCTGAACCTAACTTATTCCTAATTCATTTAAAAGCCAAATAAGTGTAAGTTTTATTACCAGCTATAACTAAAGGTCTTTGTTAGGATTATCCATCGTTAGATAATGATAAACATTCAAACACAACACCAAGCAATGAGTTTTTATCAATAAATTGGCTTGAATATCTTGCATGTCTTGTGTGCTAAAATAAATCAGATGAATTGATAGGTATCACAGTCGATGAAATTTGACCCTGACGATAATAAATCAATACGTCTTTTTGTACAATTTGGAGCTCTAACTGTTTGTCAACGCATTCAGCTGTTTTACGAGAGTCCTGATTACATCTCTAACTAATTGATACGCCATCTGGTTTACATCCCTATTGTTTCTAGTTTTAAATAATGTATAACTAACTAACTAACTAACTAACTAACTAACTAACTAACTAACTAACTAACTAACTAACTAACTAACTAACTAACCAACTAGCTAACTAACTAACTGACCAACTATCTAACAAACTACCTAACTAACTAGCTAACTAACTAACTAACTAACTAACTAACTAACTATCTAACTAACTAACTAACTAACTAACTAACTAACTAACTAACTAACTATCTAACCAACTAACTAACTGAATGTCCAACGAGGCTGGTCTCTCATTACTTTTGTCTGACATTCAAGTCATTTTATAAAATCTACCAGTCAACAATATTTCTTTCGCAATCGTTGACTTAGCTTTGCGATTAATCATGAGATTCTGATTCCCAGGATTTGAATTTTCGAGCCTCATTGTTCATAAAAATACAGCGGTATAGCATAGAGTATCAGCCTAGAGTCTAGCATGCCTCGAAATATAAAGCCCTATACGACTTATATCTGGAATATTCATACCGCATGTGTTCTTAGCATCATCTTTGTTGAAACCCTCCTTTATCAACCCAGATAAGCATAGCTTACTTTTAACTAAAGAATAAGCTGCTGTCGTTTTAGGTTATTCGGGTACGAATCTGAATGTTTTTCATCGCTGGGACGCGAATTATCATTTGCTTTGTTTTTCGGTGACATTTTGCTGGGTAGGAGGGGCAGCTCCCAATGTATCCCCTTACTGTAAGAGTCCCTGTATGTCTGTTAGGTGCAACGCTGCTCAGTGACGCTTCATCAGCCTTAAGTGTACCTAAAGGCCTTTAAAACTAGGATACTGAAAAGAATTGCTATCTTTTTAGGCGATTTTGGATGCAAGTCTGGAATATTTGTACTTGATGTTTTCTTGGGTGCATCGATGTTGAGCCTAGTCTTCATCAGCCTTGATAGATATTTTGGAATTTGCAGAAGGCTTGTAAATGCGGATGGAAGAAGAATTACAGCGGCAGCACTAACTCCACTGATTTGGTTGTCGGCAGCATTGGTGTACCTACCTATGGTATTCACATGTGAAAAGAGTAAAGTGCCTGGCAGTTTAGCATGCGACTGTCATTCGAGATGGCCGAAGCAAAAATACTATGCAATATTCTCATTCTATGTTACTTTCGTTATTTATGTTGTACCATTCGCTTCTATGCTTGTTTGCTATTACAAGATTTGCAGAAAGCTTTGGGGAAATCGCAATGATCTCATCAATTCAGATCCAACTGGTTCGAAAAAGAAAAGTATTAAAATGCTGGTTGCAACGACAGTTGTGTTCTTTATTGCATGGACACCATATAACTGTCTTTACGTTTTGAAGAAACTTGAAGCCATAAATCCTAAATTACTAGGGTGAGTAATCTTCCAATTAATGAACTTTCAACCTAACAGCATTTATGTGAAGTACTTACTAATCTATAGGTAAGTAAAATTTGGCACACTGAATCCTTGCATAGCTACGTCTTCTTCAGAGTTTCAGAGTAACTCCAAAGGTTGTGGACCTGCGGAGCTGAGGCAAGCTGTTGGATTATCTTAATATGCGAGCATTTGTAGGTAAACACTACGGGTAACGAACTCTTGTTCGTTGAAAACTTGTTTATCGAAAAACTCTTGTTACCATCAAAACCTCAATAATGATAGTCTTGTCTATTCTCGCTATCATGTTGTTGCATAACGAAACAATTAGTGAATGCCCACTCTCGACAATGTTGATGTAAATTTTTCTGTAGGTGTATTAACGCCCTTTTTATGGCCGACGCCATTTGCTTATTTCCCATTTGAAATTATCTACAATTCAAACAATACTCACTGCTCTGTAAAGCAATATTGTGGTAAGTGTCAATGCCGATTAGTCAAAACAGCTAATCATGCACACCATTATCCCGTCTAACATTAACAACCGTATGTGCTGCCATAGCAGCAAGGCTGCACCTATAATGACGATGCTTAGTGGCGAAGAGCAGTGTCCCTTGACAGAAACAGTTATCAAAGTGTTACCATTGTTTATTTTCTTTGCAGGAAACTTTTCTTATTCGCCCAAGTTCTTGGCTTTGCAAATTCTGCAGTGAACCCTTTTATCTACTGCATATTCAGCAAGAATTTTCGCGAAGGCTTCAAAAGTATTTATTGCTGCCGTCGAAAGCGTTATTTTGCGAAGAATGTGAATACGGGTGAAATTATTGACAAAGTTGGTGGTAAAAATCAAAATATAAAAAGCGTTGAAAATGACAC
The DNA here is from genome assembly GCA_964019065.1 of Catostylus mosaicus. Taxonomy (NCBI): domain Eukaryota; kingdom Metazoa; phylum Cnidaria; class Scyphozoa; order Rhizostomeae; family Catostylidae; genus Catostylus; species Catostylus mosaicus. The sequence continues at coordinate 2,671,865 of OZ025199.1, forward strand.
TGGCTATGGTGGGAGTGTTCCTTCCCAGTCTAATTAGAGCAAGTTAAGTGGCTGGCACCTGCAAACAGATTCCAAGATAAGAAGAACGACAGATAACAGGAAGAAGCAGGTGATGGAAATCAAGTTAATCTTACAGAGTACAACTGCAAAAACCATTTAATGTTTAAGTGAAAAGGGAACCGTTTGAGAGTTGAGCAAAGTTAAATCTAGAAAGCATAAGTGAAAGGTTTAAATGATGATGGTGATTGTTTTTATGAGTATACAAAGCAAGGATCAAGTTTTCATTTGGTCAGCAAAATAATCATGGCCGATTGCACAAATCAAAGATCAATGATATTTTATATGTTTCATTTGATGCAACGGAATATTTTGAAATGTGATGTGCTCAGAACATAAAAGAAACAACGAAGTCAAAAAAAGCGGCAATATCAAGACGGCATGTTTGCAAAAAGTGACAAACCTCATGAATTTTTAAATATATTTTGAAAACAGCTTGCTATAAGAACCTGCGATTAATAGAATTGTAATTTACGTCTTAAATCTGCGCATATTTCTCATCACATTGCAACCATCTTTGTGTAGATGTTAAATTATCATTAAGGTATGATGTTCTGTTAACACAAAGCAATTTTTTTGGAAAGCGAAGAGAAGCTTCGGATTTCAAGACTAACTACTAGAAACTCAAAGATGAATAACAGTACACGTTTGAACTCTTCACAAAGTTGTGACATTCTGACGGGGAATTTTACAAATTTAACGGAACTTTGTATGCTGATAAACCAAAAATTGATGCAGGTATCTTCCGATGGTGGTTCTGGTGATGCAACGTGGATTTTAACCAGTGCCTTTATCATATTCACAATGCAAAGTGGCTTTGGGTTATTAGAAGCAGGTAACATTTCATTCTCTGTAATAATATCGCAGCCAATATAAAGAAAATACAACGATTTTGAAATGGTGCGAGTTGAACTTCAAATACAATTTCTTATAAGATTATTTTTCACAGAAATTTCCAACATTTGGCTGAAAGTATTCGCAATTTACTTATTATTGACTCCAATGAAAATTTGACTTTTCTATGAATGCTGTTGGTAGTAAAATCTAGTACTCCAGCATTTTTAGTAAACAAAGCATTGGGTTCACAACTTTTCATATCACAAAAAGACCGAGCGGAAAACAAGAGAAGAAATATTCTGCTCTAAAGCCTTGAAATATTCTTAAATGATTCTTATACTTAAGCAAATTTGAGCTTCAGCGTTCTTTTAAACTAAACTGAGCAAATAGTAAGCCTTGCTGTTTTAACTTTGCTTAAGTTTTGTGTTTATCGTTAATCGATAAAACTCGTTTATAATAAATTCTTAGTTTATCGAAAATCTCAAGTTTTCACAAAACTCCTGTTCGTTTATCATCTCCGGTTCATCATGAACCTCTACATGATCGAAAAACTCTAGTTCATCGAAAAATTCCTCTTCATCGAAAAACTCTTGTTTATTGAAAACTTGTTTATCGAAAAACTCTTGTTCATCGAAAAATTCCTCTTCATCGAAAAACTCTTGTTCATCGAAAAATTCCTGTTCATCGAAGAACTCTTGTTCGTTGAAAACAAGTTTATCGAAAAACTCTTGTTCATTTTGTTCAAAATTTCTGTGACGTTTATAGGCCGTGTTTGGGGCTACGAATGCTCAAAGGCCGTAAGGAGTTGATGTAAACCTACCTTGCATTGATTACGCTACTGGGATTAAATTAGCGTGAGATATCCCGACCTGTTGAGATCAGAGTTTAGAAAAGTTTTCCGACTTTATCCGAGTTTACAGCTACATTTCAGTAAGCTTCTTCACGGCTTTCACCCTATGATCAACTTCTTTTGTGTATTGGACTTCTTTTACTGGAAATAAAAGGTGCATTTTGAAATGAAGTTATTGTAAATGTAATCAGTAGATGCAATATTAATGTTTATTATCAGCGTTTTACTTTGACGCTAAAGGTTGCACTTGACGTTAGTTAAAGTTGAATTTTTGCTCAACCAGCGGCCATGGATACCTATTGACTTCATCCTATCTTGTATGCTGTTTGTCCGAGACAAATGCTCCCCCCATACCCTACCCCTAGCAGGCACTGACAGACAAATGCCCCCCACTCTTTTCATTTACGCAATGCAATTTCGTTCAAAGGTTCCGTGTCTTCCAAAAATGAATGCAATATAATGATTAAAAACATGACTGATGTTATATTTGGTGGACTGTCCTACTGGTTGATTGGGTATGGATTGAGTTTTGGGAGAGATAAAGGATCCAATGAATTCACTGGAGTTGGAAGCTTTTTGACCGATTCTGACCATGATCAAATGGGAGATGTCTTTTCAGAATTCTTCTTCCAACTTTCATTCTCAACAACAGCAACAACTATTGTTTCCGGTTTGTACTCTTTCTATTGCATTTTAGTTCGTTCGTTTACCTGTCATTAAATTATAGGATTTTGAAGGGGAGAGGGGGTCCGAGTGCCCGAAGTCGACTTCTTGTCCGAATATTCAAGTGCCACAATTCAGTTCCATTTTCTTGATTACTAATTTACTTTATAATTAAGTGTATTCTAGTTGGAAAATCGAAACCATCCAAATGAAACCCCGAATTCCCGCCAATGAATGGTCAAGTCCTTTGTTGCAAATCGCTTACTTTAACCTCAAATCGAATTTGAGAGTGTGGCGCTGTAGTGTTGGAGAAAAGGCTTTGTAATCAGTGGCGGACTGGCTCACTGGTTCACCGGCCTATGGCCGATGGGCCCCTTGAAAAGTCATCCAAAAAGACCTCTTTTTGATGAAAACGGGACCCTTATAAATCACTTTCCACATACGGAGAATAAAAATGAATAAAAATTTCCTGCAAGGAATTGAAATTGAAAAGGTTATCGAGAGACAGGTTTGGACAAAATAGTTACATCTTATATGCGAAGTAAAAGTAAGATTGTTTGTCATTATGTTAACTGCTATGATTTATTGGAAAGAGATCAAGAAGCTCAGTGACACTCATGACCACGCCCTAACTTCAAGCCACACCCAGAAGAGCCCAACTTAAATTTTAATGGCCGGTGAGAAATTCTAAGCAATTCCGCCACTATTGGTAATGTCTAATTTAGAAAAAATAAATCTAGAAAGAGGCCATTCAGAATGCTAGATCTAGAAAGAGGCCAAAGCATACAATGCAGAGATGTGGTGTTCCTGCTTAGAACTGTCTTGTAGGCTTACATTTCTTGTATGAACGATCCCTTTTCCCGCTAAATAATGGATCGATTATATAATAAAATACAAACGCTAAATATTATATAAATATTATATGCGCTAAATAACAATATAAATAATGGATAACGTATTTTTGATCAGAATCTGCATATCAGAAAGCAATGTAAGTATTTTTCTTAATTTTTCATTATTGTTTCTTATTTCTATACATATTTTATATTTTATTTATTTGTTAATCTCAATTAATTTTTTCTCTTAACTTTAACCACCACTATCTCGAATACTTTCAATTCATTTGCTGTCTTAACAAGGTCATTCAAGACTCAAAGATTTGAGTAGTACTTAAAAACGACAAAAGCAGCTCGGATGAATACAGTTGGTTATTGTTCAGAAGTTCTAAGAAAGATAAGATAGGATTACTAACAAAGTTTGAGTACCGGGGTCCATTCTCATTTCTTGTATAAAAACTCAAATGCTGTTGTTAAGTTGCTGATTTGTTTATCAATGTATGACTCTCAATATACAATCTCTCTCAAAAATCTTTGATCACTAGCAGGGACATAGCCAGGTTTTGTTAAAGGGGGGGGGGGTTGGTAGCAATTTGGGCAGTTTCACGTACAGAATAGTTTTGTCTCTACCAACCGAATGAATGTATGGTTAAGACTGTAAAATAAAAGAATGAAATGCTTTTGGGAACGGTGCAGTGGCGTTTTGCTTTTGTTTGTGCTCAAAACTGTTGGTAGAGCAACAATATTGTTTTTTTCTCTTTGAAGGGGGGGATTGATCTCATGGCCCACCTGGCTACGTCCCTAAACACTTGTATAGTTGTCTTTGTCTTTCATCTGCAGCACCCTCTTCTCCCCCCTGAAAACAACGCAAAGTGCAATGTTTCGGGGCTACTTTTTGACTAAAATCAATTTTGATTAAGAGGTATTGTTTGATTAGGGGAAGAAAATGATAACAGCGTTTTAAAGCCAGACCCAAAAGCAATCAGCAAAGCATGATTTTTCATCGGTGTTGCAACGACGTTTGGTATGGGTTGTTGGTATTTGAAAAGATTTGTGATGCGGTATTAACGTACGCAGCTGAATAGCGTGGTATGATGGGCGTTTCAAGGACCGTTTTAGAATACAAAAGTCAAGAGTTTTCAAGTGCGCTCGTGTTATTTCCAAAAGAATTTTGCGTATGTTATGTAAATAATTATTCTTGGTGTATTAGTATAGTTTGGCATCTTCATTCCAGTGCAACGTCACATAAGGACAAGAACATAATAACAACATGGCATAAAATTAATCAAAATCAGAATTGGGAAGGTGGTTAATTGAATGCAAGCGATAAATGTTTTAAGCCAATCCGCGCATTTGTTTATTGGCCAATAGAATTCCCACACTTCCTCCTTGTGTTACTGACAGCTGACATCAAGCACGCTGTGGGAAAGTTTTGGCAAAAATCCAAATTTTCAATATCAATGACATCGAATGGTATTTTATATACTTCAAATGGTTTTCAAGTTCCGGATGGTTTATGAGTTCACCTACAAGTCTGCCTATCAAGTGTTTGACATTTGATTGGCTGATCGCAAAAGTAAATAAATGCCCTTATTGGCTCGATATAGTTTTGACCTGTATTGACCCAGCCATGGTGGGATGCAATTACAACATTCAAGGATGCTTGATGAAGGGGTATCAGTTGTAGACTGCCCCACCTCCTGCTGTCAGCTATTATTTCCATGCTCTTCCCAATGGCCAGGTAGCGTAGCAGGCGACCTTCACGCCATAAACCTTCTGTAGTTTCGCGGTTTATGATGGTCTAGCAAATGATGAGCGCTAGCTATCTCCGTTAGTGTAATACTGCAGCAAGGCTAGGCCGGGTTGGTGGTAGCTAGTATGAACCAGAAGAATGAATCAAATCATTTGGTCAAACTACGTTGCTTAGCCGTGCTTTCATTTCGCTTGTAAACAAGCCCCAATGCTTATCGATTTTGAGCCGGCTTTATGCTTTGTCTTATGCAGATATACTTATTTTCTTGCAGTTGGAAGTTTATAAAAGTTTCTATACGTTTTTTAAAAAATTAAGGAATGTAAGGGAAAACTGATAACAGAAAGGGGTATGCGCTGTTTTATTGTATTTCAATGTTTTGTCAAGGTGCAATGGCAGAGAGAACTCGCTTAGAGGCTTACATGTTCTACTCATTCATAAACACGTTTTCATACGTCTTTCCTGCTCATTGGATGTGGTCTGAACAAGGATTCCTACTGAAGTTTGGAGCAGTAGATATTGCAGGTGCTGGCCCTGTTCATTTGGTTGGCGGATTCTCAGCACTCGTCGCCACACTGTATCTGAAACCAAGAAGAGGCAGGTTCGATTCTTCATATGAGCTAGAAATGGCATCACCTACCAACGCTGTGCTCGGAACATTTATGCTATGGTGGGGATGGCTTGGTTTCAATTGTGGCAGTACCTTTGGTGTCAGTAAAGGTAAGGAAATGGACTTGAAATTCTTGCTGGAAGGCAAAGGATAGGTAGAAGTTGTGATTTGAAGTCGATGGTTTATAGTACAAGCTTCCGGCTACTCTTCCGTTTTACCACTTTTCCCATGGTCACTATGGTGTTTAACACTATGGTCACTATGGTGTTTAGCAGAATGCAGCAACAGACGGCGCTCATAACTACGGAACAGGTGCCCATGAATACTCCTGGGTAGAGAGAGGCACAACTTTGTGTCAGCACCTTGACAAAGAGTTCTTTTCTGATAAATGATTAGGAGAAGGATTCGAACCAGCATCGTTTAAATCGCTAGTCCTAAACGTTACCGGAGGACCGCAATGGAGGGGAGCATAGCATTGCATTTTTTACCAACTAGTGCCGTACAGATTGCCTTGACCCTTTCATCACTGCAGGGACCATTTGGCTCTTTGATTAGCAGCAACAATAAGTTATTTATTAGAGGCGGGGCTGATGTTGTCATTAGCTCATTCGCCTGTAGATCAACATTTGCATGCGTTCTTTGCTCCATCATCAATATAGTGTCCCCTTGCAATCTGACCAAGCACAGTTGGTAACGTGCGACTGTATATATCACCGGAGGTGAACGGGTAAAACAACATTTCTTGCAAGTTTGTATTAACTACTTCATAATTCAAGTTTTAAGTGAAAAAGTTTTCTAATCACCATCTAACCTTGATATTGATTTTTTTCAGGCAAATGGAAACTTGCATCACGAGCAGCAATCAACACAGTGAATTCATCGATTGGCGGGGCATTGTTTGCAGTGATATACAGTTGCAAGTTAAACAAAAAATACCAGCGAAAGTTGAACGTGTCTTTGTTCACATCTGGGATTCTAGGAGGTCTGGTTGGAATAACAGCAGTTTGCACATTATGCAGACCATGGGAAGCGTATATCATTGGAATGATAGGAGGTGCCTTAGCGTGTACAGGTCAGAATAAACCTTTTCACCCCCGGTGATCATGCAGTTGTGCAGTAGCAAATGATGTTATTAGTTAGATTGCAAGGGGGTTTTATAGTTGGTGCTGTTGGAGCATATGAGAATATATTGAACTGCAAATGAATCAAGCTATTGAAAGCATAAGCCTCCCCCCTCTTGAGAAAAGAACTATTTCTCGCTAATAATCGAAGGGCAATACGATCCCACCAGGGATGAAAAAGTTAATTGAAATGATACCTGCACTAGAGTTCGAGGCATCCTCTTTAACCCTTCATATTTAGGAAGCCCCACAGTGTAGTGCAGGAATCAAAGTATTTTTTTGCAAACGTTTTTTGCAAATTTTGCAAATTTTTTCTTTGCTTCGACTCATACATGCCCAAGTGACGTCACGTTGTCATGATCAGGCCCCAACGAAAACAGTAAAAACCCGCGTGTAAGAATCTAATTTTTTAAAGTTTGTCATCATATGCTTTTGTATTATTGAGGTCCTTATTGACTGGTAAGGCTGAATAATTTTTTATTTAGGCTTTTAATTTCTGCATAGTAGACTTGTGCTTATTATAGGAAAATAACATTAAATCTGGTCTGGAAATATCAGGGAATGCAAGATCTGAATTTGCAGCAAAAGCAAAATGATCAAACTGCAGGTGGATACATTCATGAAGCATTTGAATCGAATCCGATAATACATTTGTATAAATAGCAGGAAGAATTGTTTCATAATAAAAGTTTAAATATAACATACATTGTGCATTTTGAGACTCATTTTAACAATTCAATTTCCAGTCACCTTTTTGGTTTTTGGTAAAAAGTTTATAAATCAATGAGTTAATCTCCAAATCTAACACACCTTGAGCATTTTGAGGTTCATTTTAAAAATTTAATTTTCTGTCCTCTTTAATTTTTTGGTTTTTTGGTAAAAAGTATATAAACTAAATAGTTTAGCTCCAAATAAAAGAACCCTTTTGGAAATAGTTTGGCTAAACAAGTTCTTTATTTTTAAGTATCAAAAAACAAACTTTTGCCAGAAGGTTCTGAATCTCTAGTTTCTTACATGCGAGATTTTTTGTACCCGGAATTTTTGACGTTGGCATGGAAAGGTTGTGAAATGAGAAAGTTTCTTTTCTTTCTAAGGCTGATGTGCCAAGGGGAAAAGGGTGTGTTGGATTACGAGCAACCAGTTACTCACCTAAATGAGCTATGTCGTGATCAATCTTCTCCAAAAGGAACTGTTAGAGCTTGCATTGATCACATGGAGATTTTTACCTATTGAGTTTTCAAAGCAGTTTGCAAACCTAGAGTGGCCTCATTCACGCACCGTTTACTTGTTAGTAACATGAAGACACTGCAAATGAGCTAATAACAGGTGTCCCTAAGCCCAGAGCACATTTTTGCTATGATGTAATACCTTGAATAATGATTGCATTGATGGAAAGTTTTCAAGTTTCCCATAAAGCATATGTCAGGCAGCCAGAGATGTTGGGGTGGGGGGGGCAGACATTCTTTGAAGTGCACTTTGCCAAAAACCGTTTCCTGTAAAATCGTAGAAAATCAAACAAATATATGACCTATTGAAGTAAGGTGATGGTAGACATGCCATCAATACCCTGAATACAAATACAATTTGTTGTTGCAACACTGGCAAACATCTTTCAAAGATGAAAATATTCAAAATTGACAGGATGTGATCATGCAAGTGCTAAATGCACTGTATTCGGTGGTCAGCAGCTTTTGCGCATGTCAACGCAGCAGAGCTGTGGTGTATCAACTGATCTCAAAAGAAAGACTGGATCGAGCAACCTATCGTTTTCGAATCCAACTTTTTGAAGCCAGATTGGCACCATATTGGTAGGACCCAAACAAAGAATAACTGCAAACACGTGGAAGAGTATACTCGATAAAGTACAAGTATATCAAAAACATACGACCCAAAAGCTATAAACCAGTTAAATGGCATTTGATAATCTATGCTGAGTGGCTTGCTTTTGACTCTACACTAGGACCCGCAGCTTTATGGGTCCTAGTAAGATGGCCGCCATCGAAATTTTTTGGCTTCACTTTCCAAATAATAAAAGCTCGATCCAGTCTTTTTTTGAGATCAGTGGGTGTATCAGATTTGGCTAGGCGCAAAGTATTGCTTGCTCCTTCGCCGCGCGCATTAATTGATCTAATTTTAATGATTTTCTTTTCAGGGATAGATCTATTGGAATGGTTAAAAATCGATGATCCTGTTGGGTGCTTTCCTGTGCACGGAATGGCTGGTGTTTGGAGCTTAATTTCCGTTGGTCTTTTTGCTGAAACAGTTTCCATTAACGATAAGTCCGCGCATCAGAATACGACAGGGATATTTAAAGGAGGCAAACCTATTTTCTTTGGTGCTCAACTCCTTGCTTGTCTTTGTATTATTGCATGGGCTATGATCACCAACATTATAGAGGTAAGATTGCACTATAAATAGAACAAGATAATTATGTGATCACATGAGCAATCACATGATGATGATGTAATAAATACTAGAAGTCACATGATCTATTGTAGCGTCTGTTGGTTCTTCTTGTGATCTTCTTAAAACCAAGGCTAGGCCAATAGGCCAATAGTTCTAGCCCTAAACAGATACTTCCTATATAAAAACATTTGTTAAGTTTGCAACAATGATTCAACAGTATGACTGACTAATTTAGATTTATTCTATACATATATGTATATATGGTCTAGTTAACACACAATTACGATACATCACAACGGGTTGACCATAACAGCTTACGCGCCTTGAATGGAAGTTACACTAAGGGCAAACATTTGACTTGAACATGCAACTAAATAACTACAAATTAACAAAAATATGTAACCTAGCACGCTGCACTATGGAACGACGTCAGGCCTAAAAAACACAAATTAATGAAATAAGATATTATACAAAAGGCATTGGGTCATGATGCAATGGCGCCCTGCAATGTCATGTGTTATAAGACCGTTAACGCTGTGTTCATTGGATACAAAATCGAACAGGGCTTGAATGGAACCAATCATGGTTCAAAGGCTGCTTTAAAACAAGGTTGCCAACTTGCCTGCTTAAAGATTTCAGATTTCAGAAATCTGGCCTAATTGCAAACACTTTTGATACGAATAGTTTCATTTGGCCTCCATCTATTTTTGCCTACTATTTGCCATGCTGGCATTCCATGAAACACTTTTTACGTTTTCTTTGTAATTTTAAAAATTCGGCTGAAAAATGATATATGTGCCTAAGGCATTTCCTTTCAAATTTTAGCGAATTAGATTAGCCCCCCTCATACAATAATATTATAGCTTTTTTAGGAAACTCTCATGGATCACCTTTTTTGTCAAGTTGGAGGGGGGCCCGGACCTCCTTCCTAACATAGAAACAACTGAATTTGTTCAAATTTGGTTAAAAAATGGCCTATTGATTCGGTTAAAAAATGTACAACCTTTTGTTGTTTCTTTTGATGGTAATTTGGCTACATTTTGGCCTGGCAACCATGCTGTGAAAACACAATTCACGTGACCAAAGGTGGGTCGACAAATGAAGAATCCTATTTGAGCATGCCCTTTAAGGGTGGCGCCAGAGGGGGCAGGGGGGCTATAGCCTCCCGTCGGGGGGAAATTTTACGCCTGTCGGAGATACCCTTTATCACTGATCAATGTCTTGAAATTAAAGCCTGTGTTTAGTTTCAAAAGGTCGAACAGCTAAGCTCGATATGTTTTATGTTGTATATCTTTCGAAGTACAATGTCAATTATCTATTTGAATTGCTAATGGCAAACCCTTTAAGATATTAATACTGATAAATGTTACAGAAAGATTAATTATTAATGTAATATTGTTCTTTTAAGTCCTTTTACGTCTGTAAATAACTTATGTTGATAAAACAATCCATGTTTGATATATATGTTTCGCTGAATAGCCGCACTCTTTTCAGTGCAGACATAACTTATAAATTTTTCATATTTCTTTGCTATCCAGCTTAATTGTTAGATTTTATCTAGGTTGCTCTCTACCACGGGCGGAGCTACTTTTTATGGGGGTACAAAGTGTTAAAGTTTGCCGACAGTAAGGTTGGGATCTAGGGCATGGTCGACACATAGGGCGTGGTATATACACCTCTTTCGCTTTGCCCTAACGTTCATTTTCTTTATAATAAACTGCAATAATTTTATAATCTTTCTTGGACGTGTTATTTAGAATTTAAAAAAGCAAACTAGACAAGCTAGAAAAATTTCACCATTAGCAGACGAAACCTTCATTGTTCCGACAGACGCAAGATTGGGGGAATACAGCGCCCCCCCCCCTAATAGACTCCATTTAGCGACGCCCCTACTGTGTAGATTGCATTTAAGACTATCAAATTAACAGACCAACAGTTGCTTTCATTAGCACATGTGTTATATAATTCACTTCTATTGCTTTCATTAGCTCAGGTGTTATATGATTCATTCCCATCATAATTCTAGCTTAGACTGGCTGACCTCCTATTTGGACTGCGAGTTTCCGATGAGGAGGAGCGTCTTGGTGCCGACTTTTGTGAACATGGAATAAAGTCAAGGAGAGCTGAGAGAAAAACTCAACAAAGTGGACATGAGCAGCAAGAAGCAACGGATGGACATGTCAATGCGGCATGCATTGAAAATGAGGATGACCATGAAAGGGCTGTGCAGTTGGATGTGGATAAATGCATAGAGCCAGATTGCTTCAATGGATCATCAAACATGGAAGAACATGGATATATAACAAATAACTTTGAAGTGGAAGTAGATGCGTGTTAACTCGAAGAATCTTTTCGCGAGGTGGTTATTGAGAACACCAGGACTAATCCCCTTTTAAAATTTTACTATCTTCTTAATTGAAGCCTTATGTCTTATGCTTTTAGACCTCCTCAAACCTCAGATGCTGCTGTTACGTCAATGTTTTCAAAAAGCACTGGGGAGCAGCAGTCCCGCTAAAAGGTCTAGCGGATGCGCTGAATCCCAGATAAAGAATCCAAGAGTGTGCTAAAAACCTGGTAGAAAGACTGCAAGGCCTTTAAATCTCCAGTTGAGAGTCCCAAGAGCGCGCTCAAGATCCCATCCAGCTTAAAGGCTTCGACATGCAAAATTGCTTAACCGCTATTTAGAACCAAGGCATTTTAGGGGGAAACCTTCTAAAATTTCTGATTTGTAACTATCAAATAACATGTTGCATACCATCCAACATGCACACTTTTCAAAAAATATTATCAGATAATCTTGTGTTTTATTTTCTCTTTTAGTCAAATAATTCAAATACGTCAGTGGCCCGGGCTCGATTAGCTTTTCTTTTGTTTGCAAATACATAACAATATTTGTTTTGCGCATAATGCGTCGTAAATGTATATGTAGACGAATAAGGTAGTGACTTTGAGATGAAAAGAAAAGCACAAAACGTTGTGTTTGCTAATAACCTGCAGGTGCGCAAGTTAGAGTTGGCTGAATGAGATACCCCCATAATTTCACCGCTCGGTACCAGCTGCTATCTGGCTGCGATAAAATCGGCCCCGAATTGGCACTGAACTTGAATTGTTTCTCATTTCATTCCTAAGCAATGTTGCAGCATATCATTATGTGGGGAGAGTCAATACTACTCCAATATATTGAGAAACGTTATTTTCTCTTATTGGTAACAACTGCTATTTCGCAAAATTCGGGCCAATGTGGTAAAAATTCAGTCCGTTGAAAGCAATTCCTCTAAAGTTGATATGCATTTGCACTCCGGATACCCTGAAAGTCACAATTATAGAACAAAATCATTTACTTGCATAGGATATTCTTCTCATGGGTCGTGTGGGTTACTACCTTGATTACTTTAAAATATCCTGTGTTCTGCAAGCAAATACGAAAGCAAATAGTAACTTGAACATAAGCATCGGTCCCTTTTGTATGTGCCTTTTCTTGGCTTATTGCTAGCATCACCCTTGTCTTCCATCACACTTTCTCCTTAGCCTTTCCTGTCGTAATCAATTATTCAGTCGAGTAAGGCAAGATGATTGAAAAGCAATGTATTGTATGCATCTATTAGAAAGACTATCCTTTGTTAAGACATTAAGACTGCACTTGTGTTTCGCTTTAAAATTGCAAAAAGTAATTCATTAGTTCCCATAATTAGGATGATTATGATAGATACTTTGACGACTTAATAGATTTATTGATTGATTGATTGATGGATTGGTTGATTCATTGATTCATTGTTTGATTATTTGATTCTATGAATGATCGATTATTTGATTAGTTTATTCATCATTGATGCTTTTATTCATATATGGATACACAGATTCATCAATTTGTGCCTTCTTCCATTAATCTGTTGAATCATTCATTATTTCTATTGACTAATTCTTTGATTGATCCATTCGTGGATTAATTCATTGATTAATTCATCCATTCCTTGATTGATTGATTGATTACTTGATTGATTACTTGATTGATTGATTGATTGCTTGCTTGATTAATTGAGTGACTGGATGATTGATGATGATGATGATTGATTGATTGATTGATTGATTGATTGATTGATTGATTGATTGATTAATGGTCTCCTCTGGTTTACACATATATTGTTTCCTTGGGAATGAAAACCCCTCACAAAATTTTAGCCCCACCTTTTTTTAACCCAATTCGGTGCATTGATCATAGGTGCCCCCTCAGCAAAAGTTGAAATATGACGAGTAAACGACAAATATTATTTATTTATTTTTAATGTTTTACGAACAAAAAATACAACACGATTATAAAAAACATACTATAATTATAAAAAAAAAGGCTTGCGCTCATAATTCTTAATTTAATCACAAAATTACGCTTTTGATGATATTCTTCATTACTGATTCCAAATTTCAAATTGGTTTCATCATCCACAAAAATTTTGCAGTGTAGCCATTGGCATAAGAGAACTGACGACTCAAAGCTAATGGGCCATAGTAGGGCCTAATACTTTTTTGAAAATTATCGTCTGAGTCTGCTATTATTGACATGCCTCTTGGAAAGATTCCTAAATGACATTACACCATACCTAATGTAAACAGTTTTTAATTTTAACCAGCACTTAAGATTAGATTATTAAGATTCAGAAGGTGGATAATGTGAAAATTTAACAGCTGTTCTTCCTGCTTTCTCCAACCATTAACCTTGGAGTTTGATATTTGCATCAAAAATATGTGTTATTTAAAAATATTGATCATCACCATCAGAACGGTTTCAAAGAAATTTACACAGGTTAAACAGTGCTAGAAAGCAAGCGGATTCCTTGCAGTGTACCGAAATGAAAAACTGTGAAGAGACCTTATTTAGCGTGAATGAGCATGTAGATACACGTTGTAAAATTATTAATGATAAAATTTACAACATAAGGCTCATTTCAAGGCACGTTTCAAGCTCCCAAATAAGAGATGGCCTAGCATATTATGTAATTAACTTTGTCATCTTTTACTGGCGTTCACCTCAAGCGTTTTAATGTGAAAAACAAAAGAATTAAACGCTTTCACCTTTGTTGAATTCATCTTACTTGAAGTTCCAAAATTTCTAAATTGCATATTTTTTAATCGTCTTTTTTTTCTTTGTTTTTATCCTTTTCTTTCTCCTTCTCTTCTTTTTTCTTTTCATCTGCTTCTTTGCATTCATCGTCTTTTTTCGGTTTTAAATCTACCACTTTATCGTCGCTTTTTTTCTTTTCTTCTTCTTTCATTTCTTCCTTCTTCTTCTTCAACGTTTCTTCTATTTTCTTTTGAAGCTCTTTCAAAGTTGGATTCTTATCATCAATTTCGACCTTTTCATTTAAATTTAAACTATTTATTGATCCTTTAGCTGTTTGGTCTTCATCTTCTGCACTTTCGTCTACAGGCTTATCATCTATTTCACCTTTATCTCCATAAATTTTGCTTGTTGCTACACACAGTAACACAGAAAGTAATATTAAAAGCCTGCCTCTCATTTTTAACTTTTTCGCCCAAATCGAATACTTAGCCGTAGTTTGTCCTATTTATGACTGGTTTTTATGAATTAAAGATATCAATGAACTTTAATATAAAAAGACAGTATTCCGTAAACACACCTGCAGATAGACCAAAAGGTTACGGGTTGACGTACCATTCAGAGGAGATGTTGTTGCCGCTGTTCTTGTTGGATTCGCTGTCGCTATTGTTGTTGCTGCTAATACCTTTGGTGTTGTTGTTTTGTTGCTGTTGTTGTTGATGATTTTGATCTTCATTTTATCAATGACACCTCTTCAAAAGGGGTCCTAATTCTTACTAACATCATCTTCTACAATACCAGTTATGCAAATAAATTCAATAGGCATGGTAAACGACGAAATTAAGTTAATTGGAAATTTCTAGAGGCCGTCCTTTCAGGAATTGTAGAAAATTTTCCGATGTTGCGGTGAGCCAAGCTATCCCTGAAATATATCTATTCTCTTCATCCAATAACAAGTAAATTCTCAACACGTTTTAAACTAAGTGTTTTCTGTCAAGGAAGTTTGATTCTTGACTTGAACTACACGTATTTTTTTACAAGAAACTAAGCTCGGCCTTACAAAAAGTTGCTCAAACGTTTCTTGACAACGTGAGTCCAGAAAAGGTACCTTTTTATAGAAAAACAAGGTTTTTTAATTTCAAGCATCTAGAATTTCGACGGTGCGTATTACATATCCATCTAATTTAGATAGCAGTGGGTAAACATGGATTTCACAATTTCTAGAAATCAAAGAAATATCTACTTATCAATCAGTTTCTTAAGTTTGAGTGTGCTTAGTGCTCGGTTTTCTTAACTTTCTTGTAGAGTGTTTCTTATAAAAAGAATGCTCTGGGAATTTGTTTTTGGTCCGATGGTACCTGGATCAATTTGTGACGTAGTGATGTAGGGCATACTATATTTACTCTTGTATACCTTGCTCAAATTATTGTCTATAGTTAATCAACCGAATTATTATAAATTGCAGAATTAAGAATAAGGATAAAGGCAGGATATTCTTCTGCGACTTTGGAATATATAACTGTGGCTAGCATATATCTAACTTAATGATTAGTTCTCCTAATGGAGCAGCAAATGGCGTTTTGAGTTTAATTTTTTTTAAATTTTAATAACAGTTATAGTGTTAATGTTCACGTATTTGATACGGTGTAGCAAGTTAAATGAGTTAAATTAGTCAACTTTTTAGGAAAGATCAAAAGATTGAAAGACGAGCGAATAAGAATGTAAGGAAAATTAAAAAAATTTACTCGAAATACAAAAAAAACAGATGAAGAAGTGGCAGGCATCTTGATTATACTAAAAGAAGACGGAGGTGAAATGATCCTCATACCTTTTTAAATTCTGCTCCTAAGTATAACACAAATAAAATGGAAAAAGAAACCCACATTCTTCTTTAGGAGGAACCTCCTAAGTAGATTAACTAACGAGAAGGACGTCCCCTCTTTAGCATTAGCTCTTTTGATGTTCAAATATTTGCATTGAAATCCAATAAGTCAATTTCAGTTCCATTGCAATTACATTGCATTTAAGAAATGATATTTTAGAGACTTCTTGAATAAGATTTTTGACGACGAAGTTCTCATTGCAGGAGGTAGTTCATTCCATAATTTGTCACCAAAATGTCGAATTAACCTATTGTTATTATCATTATAATTATGATTACAAATTATTAACACACGAACAAGCCCTTACGCTAAAACTTAAAATATACAGGCATAAAAAGATAATGAATTTGATCTTCCCTGAAAGCTTTTTGGATACGTCCAAAACAGGAAATATGTACTCGAGTTACAGAACAAGAAACCGTGCGGACATTCAGCTTCCGAGATATAATCTCCAGTACTCGAAAAAAAACTTTCACTATTTGGATCTATTGTGAAACTGTAATCTGTCAAGTTCGCATATACTTTCCATTGATTCTTTCACGGACTGTAAAGCATGCTGCTATTTCCGCCTTGCTTGATTGCAAACTTTTACAATTCGGACACAATAGTCATAGGGTTGCTACTCTCTATACACTTAATTGGATTTCAAAGACAGAGGACCAGAGATGGGGATGTGAAGCTGTTTTCAGAAATTGGGCTTTCTCTTGCAAAAATGCAGTGCACATATGGAAGAGGGGAGAGATACTATAGAGAATACCAGATGCGTTTCTCGCTTTACACAATTTAAATTTACGATATCATGTTACTGTAACGTTAACTATAGGGCACAACATTAAGTGGTAGTCACAAAAAACAATACTGGGAAAATTATTGAGCATAAGGAAAAATATGAAAAAATTGCCGTTCACCTGTTGGTCCATATCAGGAACTGAAATCAGTGAATTATTGTTCATAGACAGTAATGAGAACAGGTATAATATGATCAGCTGAAACGAATATGTTGAAATTACATTACCGGGCAACGGGTGGACTAGCACCAGTGGCTAATCATCTACAGTATGCCGGGCAGTAGGACTACACGTATCACCTGGGACGCTCAATATTGTTTATAAACAAATGACGCTTCGAATTTCAATTATAATATTCGTATTAATGTATTTAATATGGTTTGACATGCTTGATGGCTCGTCAAGGATAGCAAGGAAGAGATTAAAAGAAATAGTGAAAAGGGGGCATAAAAATGGGTCAACAGTTGAACGCGTTCATGCGAAGCATAAACAAAATAAGCAAGAAAATTACCTGGCTGAGGAGCTGGAAAGCATTTTAGAAAAACTAAAAGAAGAAAGAAGAAAGAAAAAGAAGCATAGAAAAAAACAGAAAGCAAAAGAGCACGGTAAACATCATAAAAACACAGGCTAGGTGAAGTTATTTTATGAAAATAATCGTGTATTTGTATGAGCAAAGCGTTAATATAATTGCTTAAAGTATGAAAATTTTCTATTGTGATTTAACATTTACACTAATTGTTTCTTATTTGTACATTGCTTTGAAAATTGATCATTTTGTATTTAAGTAAATGCTGTATAATTGGATTCACATAATCTGAATATGTATGATTTGTACTTATACCCTTTCAAACGAAACTCTCTGGTGCATCAACAAACATAATATACCTTGCTTCGGACTCCTTTGAAAATAAGAACTTTCAAGAATTCTAATACTTTCACAATCCCCAGAGGTGACTGTATTTAAATAAAAACTTGCATTCCTAAAGAAAGCTCCACCCTAAATTCGACAAAGTCATAGTCAAAATGGCAAGAGAAGTAATATTTCATATAAGGATATAAAAAATTCTAAATTGTGAACATAAAATAAATAACGTTAGAGATTAGCATATAAAGGTCCTTTTATGAATTGCTACCGCAATGCAATGACCAGATATTTCACACTCAAAAAGTTACGAAAAGTTTATAGAAGTAAATTAATGCAGAGGTTGAATTGTTAGATAAAGCTGGGCTTGTTGAATATATACCTACGTAAAACAGAAAGACTTGTAGTATTCACAGGGACTAAGATGTGAAATGAGTTAGATTTACTCTAATTCTGATGACCTTGATGCAAATTCTGAATAAATAGTCGAAAGAAATATACTTTCAAGCGAGTTTTGGGACTTCTAATTTACAGAAGGGGGAAGGGGGTTCTCGTCTGACTAGTCTATCTTCTTTGATTTCTCCTTTTCAAATTCTCTACTGCAGTCAGTGATATTTCATCGCATCTCCTCGAATTTAGATGATATTTGTGGTGGAAATTAAACTCACTTTTATGGGTGCCGGAAAAGGGGCAGCGCAAGGAGGCTGTGCAACAAAACCAAAGGCAGAATAATAAGAAAGTGAAAATTTGAGCCGTGTTGTAGAAGACAAGGAGGAGAATAACCCCCATCGCCCACTCGCTAAGTCAGATCTATTTGTTTACAGTCATTGTTATCATCACTTCCATACTACCGAGGCTCGTTTGATGCGTATTCATTACAAGCCATATTGGTTATGCCAGGAAGGTTCAATACATTTATGATGCAAATTGACAGGTTATCCACCGACCTTGCCTAGCCTAAAAAATGCTCATTATTTCAATCAACCGCCATCATGAAACTCACTATTACTCATAAACCCAAATTTCGAGAAGCCCCAACGCAAGGATGCTGAATTTTGTATTGGAGCTACACCCATAAAAGCTTCATTGAGTAGATCCATTTTTTTAGTTGGTGCTAAGTCACATTCGCAGCGAAGAATGAACAATTAAGGTACTCCTCTGGTCGAAAATCTTGAAAATTTGTGAAAAAAAAAAGATTTTCGTTTTTTAGTTTATTTTTGATCTATAGAGTTTAAAATCTATGCACAAGAAATATTATATACTTAACAGATCTATAAATATGAATAAATTCTGTTTTTGTGGTTGCAGGTAGTCAAATCGCCCTTATAATTGTTGAAATTTGTCTTTGTTTGTCGACCATTGTTTTCTTAGGCCGTGCTTCCTCGACTGCCCTACAACCATACACCATTTGCAAGCTTGTTTCCTTGACTTTATCGATATTGAAAGTGTATTCGCAGCCAAATTGAATAATTAACAACATTTGACGTATTATATCTTATCATCCGTTCTTTTTGCAAATATATTGTCAGATTAAACGCACTTGAAAATGCAGAAAAAGCCCAAAAAAACAAAAGAGATAATACAAATGCTTTTGGATAAATTTATCAACATTGTCCCCTAGTATAATGGTCTGAAGCCCCCCTCGTATTTGGTAAAATGCAACACTGTGACGTTGATTGCAACGCTTGAAGGGAAGCAACCTGCTCAGACTGTGAGTTTGTATATGAAAACCAGAAATGAGGTCACACGGTTATAGTGACCAGCAATAAGGGGAGAATCGTTGGTTTTAGGAATTTGAAACCCGCTTGAAAGTTTAGTAAATAAAGTGAAAGTTGTTGAACACCACGGTAAATAATTGTTTAAAAAAATGGCAAGAGCAACAATTGTATTTGTGCTCGCTTGTTTCCACGTGTTGGCGTTCACGTTTGCTGAAAACATACAAGAAGTAAACATCGAAACAAATGAGGATGACCCACTTATAACAAAAATGTACGCCAAAGAGATTGAAGATGGCGACAATGCCGAGCTACCATTACGAAGCGGACATCATAAACATCATAAAGGGCACAAGAAACATGGTTTCCTTCATAGTGGATATCATGGCGGTATCCACAGCGGATATCATGGCGGTATCCACAGCGGATATCATGGCGGTATCCATGGCGGATATCACGGTGGTATCCATGGCGGTTATCATGGGGGCATTAACGGTGGGTTTCACCACAACACTCACCACGTTCCCCTAGGCCTTCCAGTTGACGATGGACTTGGAGTTCCTTATGGTCACGGAATGCCATACCTCCATCACGGGGGTCACATTGGCCATCATCTTCCCATCGGACATGGACCAGAACTACCCATCATACCTATAGATAATCACCACCACAATGTGCATCATGGCCATTTTGCACATTATCCCGAGTATATGCCTTTGCCATATGCTCTTCCAATGTGCGTCATGGGTAAGTTATTTCATACCGCTTCTCAATCATGTTCTCCAAAGTTTTCGACCCCTTTTAAATATAATGTTGTAGAAATTCTGTCAAGAGACATAGTTTGAGAAACGGACACATTTTTGGAATGTTTCTTTTATTTTCCAACTACCATGTGGTTTGTTTGAAGTTTCTGAATTTTCATTGACAAATATACCTCGGTACATTTTAAAACAAACACCTCACATTAAAATAAGTAGACAATAACTTTTTCTATACAGCAGTACAGTAGTTAACCAGAACCAAGATCAAGAATATTTTTGGCTTTTTTGCTTGTTTGAACTGGCACGCTAGTTACTGTAAATCAGAAAGAAAAATAAAGGAAAAATTTTATGAATGTCTTGTAAATGTTACAATACGACATGAGCTGTAGGTTGTCTGAAATTTCACCATGGTGTAACAAGTTTTCATAGCAAATGTAAAGCTGGTTGCAGGGCATCCAGGAACATCCATCAAATTCAAGTTTACATTTTAAAGAGACTTTATCCCTCAAATTTCCGACAAAAAACAAAGTGCATAGTTCCTACATTCCTGCCATTTTAGAGAAGAAAGTTGAAATAGAGATAAACATAAGGGGGAATCAATTTTTCGCGCTGAAATTTGCAACAGGATCACGCCTGTGAAATTTCTCAGAAAAAAACCACCTAAGTAGACAAACGAGATCTCCAAATAAACGTTTGCATTTTAGACCTTTGTGCTTATTTAGTGTTGATGTAATTTAAAATACTATTTACGGAATTCTAAAATTCCTTCGTTCTCTGACTACATTTGTCTTCCAAATTCACGTTCTTTATGCGTTTAATCTCATTCTCACTATACGGACAGAGATGACTTTTTCTATTAATGGCAGCAATATCTACGACAATAACTGCAAAATATCAATGTGTTTAAACTATATCTATTTAATAACATGAATAACTTTGGTATGTTACTTTACAGAGAAAGATGATGACAAAAAGAAAGATGACAAGAAAAAGAAAGACGACAAGAAAAAGAAGTCAAAGCGACAACTTGTCCCATGCCACTACTATGGTCCACCTGGTGCCGGATGGGGTGCATATGCACCTGGATGGACTGGCGCGGGCTGGGGTGCACCATTTTGGTACTAACTGGTGTTACCACTGTAGCATTATAACTTTGACATCGACTTTGGTGTGTGTTTGGTATTTGCGTTACTTTCACACCATGTTTATAGTTTGCATCGTTTCCGTACTGTTAAAGTAGCAATCAAAACGAGTATGCGATGAACTGCTGGAATGAAAGTTAATGACCTTAGATGTTTAAGTTTTTGACGGAAACGAAAAACACCTCAAATCTTGTAAATTAACTATACTTAATATGACGTAAATATATATTTATCTATGAGATTATATCTGACAAAATCTTCAGTAATCTTTTTGACCAAACCTCTTCCTACCAGAATTTTTAATTAGTAATTGTTTGCAGATTGCGTCTTACTTTTCTCCTATTAATCATCCAACGGAATACCTTCAACATGTTAATAGTAACATTTCATAGCATATGATATTATTAGCCTACGAATCATTCCAGTATAGTAAATGTTTAGCCAATTGAATCATTCTTTATTCTGCGTTCCGAGGTTTTGGAATTTCCCCATTCTCACAACCACGATAGTTTCACCTTCTATCTGCAAATGAATTGCTCGACCTGGCGCTTAAGCTACAGGTTACTGTAAACGAGACATAGAAAAAATAGTTCTGTAAGAGGAATTCCAATGCAATGGAAGCTCTGTGTGCTTATGAGGTAACTAGTTGAAAATAAATGATAAGGACATTTATAAAAACTTTCCCTGTTACTATGCAGCTGCTGCATAAGTCGTTAAAATTGCATGAAAATGCGGAAACATAATTTTGCTTGTAAAATCGTAGCTACTTCGTCGGACACTCTTAAGCGAATGAAAAAGGTCAGATAATGAACAAAAAAGGGAACGGGAACAAATTGTTTTGCTCTTTGCATTTTGCTCACTACCCAATTGCTTCATGCTCTGACGAGCGTCTGACAAAAAGCTTATGTAATTATGCAAAATTAGTGAAAGTAATCTTGAAGATTTGTTCCCTGGGCGTACAGCTTAAAAGCTATTATATTTTGTTAAAAATTTAATATGTCGCCTGAAAATCTATCCATTCTTAAACAAAATTTTCAAAAGTGTTACATCGATCAGACAGAGAAAAAATTTTGTAACAAATTGTTTGATATGATATTTTGATATGATATTACAGTTTGATGTTTTTCTGATTCCTGGATCAATGAAAATTCTGTTGACCGTGGATACATCTTTTACCCATCCTTGTTTCCTGCAACCACTAATAAAGGGCTCTTAATTACTCGCTTATTTGGCCGCTTGTTTGTGCTCTACAAGTTATCAGTAAGTTGATGGAAACACCAGTTGAACCTGGTCATATAAATCGAATGGGCGAGCAGGCTCACTGAGCAATGAAATTAGGCATTTAGCAAAAGTTAAACAAAATCATAGCAAAAAGTAAACAAACAAGATGCAGTCAATGCTAATGCCCGTTTATTTGCTATTTCTATTTACTGTAACCAGCGCATTTCCTGTTTGGCAAAATGAGTACGAAGATGGAAGCCTGTTTGTTAGATCTGTTGTGCAAAAAACACACAAAAAGCAGCTTTTGTTGCATGGGGCAGCAACACACAATGACATGCCACCACATTCTGAAGGTGTATTCGATTCCTTCGGACATCATCTAACAGGTAATTCTCCTATACAATACGTTAAAGTTGCACAAAAAGGGTAATATTAGCAAACTCAAAACCACTTTTTGCACCCGTTACTTTTCAGAGTATGAAAACATCGTATAGTTACCAACAAGCTTAGGGGATTAAACGATTTACGGGGGGTGGGGTCTATCGTGAAGATGTCCTGCTGGACCCCGAAACCTTTCATTTACAAGAAGTTGGTGAATTGAATTCTCGGAAACGGAGAACAAATGAAATTTGGTCCCTATTCGAAATAATTTCTTGGGCCTTCTTGGGCCCTCTACTTTCTCCACGTCACCCCTGGCCTAACTAGTTGCGAATTACCAATTGTCACGAAAAAAGAACGTCGAGCGTGAAGATAATTGAATAGTCTCCGTAACAAAAATTATAAAAATTATAGCGTAGATAAAGACTGAAAAAATTAAATCGGAACATTCATGCAAAATCAATAGAGACATATAGAGCTAGATTGTTTGTATTGTATTGTATTATATTGTATTGTATTGTATTGTATTGCATGTTTGTTTAATGTTTGTGTTTACAAAAGTAGATATTCACTAATGCAGACTAACATAAAGCAATTTCATGGAATGCATACAGCAGTTCATTTGCTGCATAAAGAATCGTTGCTAGAGCACCTCTGTTTCTCTATAGCCAAGTAATGTGTGCAGCACAGCCTCATCCGGGGGGGAGCTATAATATCACCCCCAATCGTTCTATTTTTCCTTGATTTGCGATCCTTGATATAATGAAATGACTTAGAAAGACTTAAGTTGTACTAATATCAGAACATATTCCGAGTAGAGTCTGAAATACTCGGAGAAAGCGCTGTATGCCGGAGCGAAAAATGGACAAAAAATATAAATTTATAATTAGAATCTTGTCATATTTGCTTCGTATTCCTGTCGCTTTGTTTTTTTTACTTATATACATCGTTGCAAGCATTCCTCGAAAGGCAGCGAGCTATTTCCTACTTCACTTTACTTGTTATTATAAGACAATGAACTTTAAGTAATTTTGGGCGCATCAAAAACTAATTTTATACAAAACCTGAGCAAGTATCCTATTTGAGATTGAAATGTTTTTGTATTAATAAAGGTCAAACTGGTCACATGGGATATGGTGGTCACATGGGATACGGTGGTCACATTGGTCACACTGGTCACATTGGTCACACTGGTCAAGGTGAAGTACACTGGGATGGAAACTTGCCATACAAAGTTCATCATCATGAATATCAATTTCATGCTCCCGATATTGATTATTGGTGGCCCCATCATTGGCCTCACAATTTACCACCGCCATTTCCCTTTCATAAGAAAAAAGGTGAGTAAAATGCCAGGCCTGTCTGTTAGTTGGTCTAAGGGTCTTTTTGGTGACAGGAATCGAAAAGCAGTTTAAAATGCAACTCAATGCATCCCCCATCTTTTCCTACTAGAATCCTAGAGTGGTTTGGTTAATTCCCCATCTCTCATTGCACCTCTCTCCTTGTTCATGTTTTTTCTCTGACATTATCTCATATCCCCTACACTGTTTTTTTGCATCATGATAATTATGTAAAAAACCTTTAATGACAAATGCAGCACAGACAACATTTTCTCCCTCTTGCTTTTTCCTTGCCAGAATCCACTCAGTTTCTTAGCAAGTTGCAACCAAACAGAAAATGAAAATTTTATATGCAATACAGAAAAGCTAGATATCCAAGCTTTTTATCTATAGTTGATAATTTCTGGGTAAGCTTTTTATCTATAGTTGATAATTTCTGGGTCAGTTATGTCAGGTACAATACATTATTCAATGGATGTCCAGAACCCGTATCTTCACAGATTGAACATAATGTCTTCAGACATTAGTACTGGGAGGACTAAACCATTATTCTGTGATAACTAAGTCACTGACACACTAGAGTGCTGCCTGCTTGTGTAGTTGGACATTGTCCCTGACCCAATAAACCAAGCCAATTCACAAATTTTACAATTAGCTAAGACACTCCACTAAACATATTTTGGCCATATGAAATTTCATGAAAGTCCCAAAAGGGTATCAGTAAGCAAAAAGATCACTTTGGATTGATCAAAAATGTTTCTTCCACATAATATACATCAACAATTGTAACCCTTTGTACAAAAACTATGCAATTTAGTTCAAATTTTGTAGAATTTTATAAATTTCTAAACTTTTAGATGACAAGAAAAAAGAAAAGGAAAAAGAGAAAGAAAAGGAAAAGGAAAAAGAAAAGGAAAAAGATAAAAAGAAAGGAAAGAAGTCAAGAAGATAGACAAAGTTATGATATATTTATGAACAACAATACAGAATAAATAAGTGAACAACTGGGAAGTAAAATCTTTCAGCAACTAAATTATACTTATGACTTAATCTAGGAGCGTAAATTCTTACCAACACTGCTGTGAGCCCCAAACACAAAATCTTTTAAAATTTTCAAACAAATATATCTGCTGCCATTTCCCTATACTTCCACAATTAACCTTTTTAGATTCCCCAATCAATTCAGCCTCCTACGGTCTTTTAATAGCTGCCCAAAATAATATCAGGTAAGGTAAGAATATACACCCCTGATAAATCAGTTCTAGTACAACTAGCCTGGGATTATGGACATGAGCAGTTGACTTCCATTGTCATTAGTACTGCTATATTTCAGTTTTACAGCAAAAACTCCATCACTATCCAAAACGGGATACATTGCAATATAATTCCAAAGCCAATGCAAAAATATTACATTTAACAAATACCTCTAGTATTTCTGCCTCTATATCAATCGCAAAACAGATCAAGATGATTCCCAGCTGTTATCTAGATCTAGCTTGGCTGTGGTATGCCAACAACTAATCTTTCAAGCAATCTGAAGATCTCAAAACAACATAGCAGCCATTGGCTTATAATGGTCTCAGTGCACCCGTGCAAACTCAGTTCTTATCCACACAGAATCTCTGTAATATTTTGGATCACCAAGCTTCAGTATGGTTCTTTTATAAAGACAGTAATAGAGTACTGATCCTAAATTAAGATTAAAACAAAAAATTAACTTGGCATGCTGAAAATTTTTGAAACCAGACAGTGGCGGCGCCAGCCACCACAAAGTGGGGGGGGGACATGTAGAGCAAGGGGGGATTTTTTTTAACCACGCCTATTTTACTCAGAAAGCGCCGCCCTTTTTCTAACAGATAATTGTTCTCACTTACTATAAAGAGTGACGCTTGCTACTGTCAATCATTTGAGATTGAAACATTAAGCAAACAGTTCCAAGTAATTTTGGACAAGAACAAGGTTTCAAAAATAAGTAATTTTAAAGCTCTACGCGTTCTAACTGAAATCTCATAAAAGGAAGCCTAAGCAGAGTCATTACACAGCATTTTTAGTCCAATATAAGGAATTGTAAAGGAGAAAGATCTTACATTTCACAACTTCGTTCAAACCCCCCCCACCCTGAAAATTTTCTGTTCGGATTTCGATGAATTGGAAAATCAATCTTGGCGACAGCTGGGGGGAGGCGTTCAACCCCCCCCCCCCCCCTTGGGGCCGCTACTGAAACCAGACAGCAAATGTGTTGGGTGTGTAAAAGAAGGGATTGTTCAACTGAAGAAATAATCAGGTGTATATATAGAATAACAAACTCAATTTTCTTTGATCTTGCATGAAAGTGCAATAACTGAAAATGTCCAAAGTTGTTATACAAAATTTGAAATAAATTGAATATATACTGTATTTGAGAGGTAAAACACATACCAACTCTTTGCATAACAAATAAGGCTTGAAAACCATCTTCCCAAATATATTTGGTTTTACTGTCCCATTTCTTTGTCTAAAAGAAACAAAACATAAATGATATTAAACCTGTTAGGTTTTCATGTCCAAAGACTTGGAATTTTCTTCTAATTGAAATAAAATCATCAACAAATGGAAATCCATTTGCAATCTTTTTAAAAGATGGTTATTTAAAAATCAATGTGCAGTCAATTCTTGCAATCAATAACTTCCATGATGAAATTTAAAAAGATGCTTCATATTAGCTTTGCCTTTGGTCAATGATAGTGTTAGAATCAATTTTAGCCCACCATTTTCAAACGTATACAGCTTATATGGAAAAAATTTATGCTATTACTAGCATTTTGTTACCACGAAAATGAAAATTTATTTGTTGGTAGGTCACTCACCACAGTCCATACATGTAGTCCAACTGATAAAGATAGGTAGAAAATTGTTACAATGATGGTGGCTCTGAATTTGCGAACAAGGAGGTACACTAGTCCAGCTTGAAAAATGTATGTATTGAAAAATACAAGGAACAATACAATCAATGCAAAAACAAGGCACACATCTTGAATCCTACAATAAAGAAAAATGTGCATATTATTTATTCATTTACCTTTTAAATGATTATATTACTGTTTGCATTTACAGTCAAACTGTAGTTTGGTCTGTGCGGGGGAAGGCATTCCAGAGAAAAGGAGCTTTCAACTTTTCAATACACTCAATTTCCTAGTGACATGGTATGGATTGAGATTGGTCATGTAGACAGTGCATTCCTTATATTACTCGTGGAACAAGACTTGAAAATAGCAATACTCAGTTCAGTTGAAACTCTGACAACTTTTTTACGTAAAATAAACGAACATAAGTAGATCCATAATCTTCTGCTTGCTAGCTAATTGGTCAACATAAAAGAAGTATGTAACTGTAGTTAATAAATTCTTCTTTTAGACAGTATTTTTTAAATTTCATGGCAGATTATACAAAGTATATATATTCAATATATCAGTGAGATATGGCGCCATGGCCTAAGCTAAAGTGAAGCAATGAACAGAAATAACTTGGGAACTTACACGAATATGACCAATAGGACTACATTTTGCCCTTGAAAAAGAAGACCAAATGAGTTGATGAAAAGATCAACGAAGATCAGAAATAGTTGTAAGTAGACTACGGATCGATATCTTGAAACATGCATCACTACTATAAGCGTTCTTTACGGGAACGACGCCATCTTCGTTTCCTGAACAACAAGATTCCTAGCCTCGATTCGATACTCGCTATTGTATCACCACCCCACCCCCGAAAACTGCCAAATTCTTTACTATCGCAATTGTTATTCTTTACCTGAGAAGTAGAAGGCATCATCCGTGTGGAAGATGAGGGGGGGGGGGCTGGTCAAAGAAAGGCCACGGGACCGCTCCCATAGCCAGTCAACTCTTGGGTTAGGAATGGGAGGGGGATATGGCCCTTCCTTGCTCTAACGCCCCTGTCCTTTGCCCAGGGCCGAATCCAGCCATCTCCCAATAGAGGGGCAAGAAAGACAAAATTTCAGACAATTTCCGACCGTCTTCGAATGCAAATTTTGCTAGTGGTGTTTCTGTTAACCATGGCATGTGCTACACCAATTTAATCTCGTTTACCTATTTCTTTCAAACTTAACACTCTACATTGCAGTTTCTTCCAAGTTTTTTACCATGGTCATTAATTATGTCTGGGGAAAAGGAGCGGCCAGTAACCGAAGTTAATACTAGGTTTGGAACTCATGTCACTTGAGGTGATCTTTTTTTTGCTAAAAGGACCTTTCTCGAGGGACAATATTCTGATTCTAAATTCTAGAATACTCTTTCCCTTTTCACTCGTGGTGTTTTTAGTGTCTCAACTTCTCGCTCTTATTCAAACCCTTATTTCTTTAACTTTTATGAGTAGCTGGAATCTGGTTAATTTGGTTCATGTTTTTATTCACAATGCTATTAGTTTCTTTGCTTCGAAAGGGAAAGGGGGTGGGCTCTTTTTCGATTATCATACCCATTTAGAGAACCTTTCCTCAATCACTTTACCTACATAGAATTATGTAATGTCTTTCTGTACTTCACCTTGCAGTTCTGTTGTTTTATTGATTTGCAGTGTAGTAAAATGCATTTTTGTTTTTAATTTAGCCCTGTTTCGTATCAAGTGTATTGTGAAATTTGTATATAGGATGATTCATGATGAAATGAAACTTGAAATATGGATCATAGTAATTAGGCTCAACACGCATCGGTAGTTTTGGGCCCAATCACCGGGAATGTTTTCCTTACTAAAACACTCTTCTTTAAAAGTTATTGTAAATAATAGAGTTATATATGTGCCAGATGATAATCCGGATATTTTTCTCAAGAATATAGAAAAAAACAGCGGATCGATTATCTAGGGGTTATTTTCCAGAATATTGCCCAAAAATCAATCGATGATGGGGACACTTAATCGCTTGGATCGAACGTGATATAATGTATTAAAAATGTTCAGGTAGTGCTACGAAAAAACATCAATTATAATTGTACAATTTCTTAATTTGAGTTAAAGATGATTAGCTAAGATAAAAGAATCCAAATTTAAAGTGCTACTACAAGAAGTATGGTGATGCGTTTCTAAGGGGGACGATTCTCTCAGAATCTGGGACAGCACTAAAGAGTTTCGCTTCTCTGTTCTTAGCATCGGTAAATTTAAGCACTGCCGCGATATTTCCACAACGATAACAATAATTTGGAGCAGACCAAACAGTAACCAACTGATTATCAAACATGTATTTATAACCTTCATGGACAAGTTGATGAGCTCTGCAGATCAAACTCAGCTTGTTTGTCGTTATGAACTAAAAAACGAAATTATCAAAGATTTAACAAGAGAATTCTCATAAAATAGGTTTAAAATAAAGATAAAATAAGTAATTGATTGTTATATCAAGAGTACCTCTGGAGTTTTTTTATTTAGTCCGTGCTTAAAGTGGAAACTTCAGATGCAGAAGTAAATACCACTAGTTTAAAACTAATACCTATTAATAAACAGGAATTAATTTATTTTAAAATTAACAACATACAATCCAGGTGCACTTGACGTCAGTTCAATTTTCATCCACTCTTTGAAATTTTTCTACCTTTTTGCTTATTTTTGATACATCCACCAAGGAAATACATTAAGTAGCCCCTTTAACATACATTCACATACGCACTTTTTCTCTCGTCTATAATTCGCAGCTTTGGTTTCAAACATTGGGAAATATTCAACTACACACAGCTTTCGAAACTTATTCTATCTTAATGAGGTGTCTGAATACAAAATCATACAAAATTGAGAGGGATTTTTGGTAAAAAAGAAAAAACCTTGCCAAGAATTTTATTTAAAATCTTACCCTTAAAAAATTGAAGCTGAGTAATAAAAATACTACTAAAATCAGAATGTGCTCCTTCTTAAAATAATATATTTTTATTTGATCTTATAAGATGCATTCATAATTTATACATTAATGTTTTTATCAATTTTCGCCTTGGTTTATGATACTTATTTAATAAAGATAATTACCTCATTTGCAACTTTTGCACCAAATAACCAGCCGGCGCCTCTGGGACTAACAGCCCATGTTTCAACATCTTCAGGATCAGACCAAACTAAATCTGCAGTGTTGTCAAGAAAAAGGTGCCAGAGATAAAATCTGTGCAAAGGAAACTATTCCTACAGATTTATTTATATTAACTCTCATTAATGACAAGTGATGGGCATAAAGCTATTTTGTTTACAAATCGCTCATTTATGACGAATTCCAAACAACGCTGCAGCATAAATGCTCACACAAAACTGCCAAGGTTGTATGAATAAACAGAATCAGTACAAATTGGAGTGATCATATGAGCAATTTAATGAAAGGTCCCACTGGTTAATCTTCACATTGGACCCATTGGACCAAGGAAACACTTGAATCAGATCCAGCAGGGATCATTGTAATAGATAACAGTATTGTTGTCATAAACAAAAATAAAATTAGAACTCACCGTAACACACAAAAGAGAAAGGGGTGAAAGGTTTAGAGCTCTGTATAGCTTGCCACAGTTGCAGAGACAAGAAACCAGGTAAAGTAACTTACAAATCGCCTTGAAGAGTCTATTGCTGGTGCCTATAGGTATTTTTATTCACACCTTATTTGTGTAAATCACTATTTAAAGAGAAACAAAAGGTAGTTTTGCATTTATTCTATTGCAATAAAAAGTCCAAAACCAGTTTTAAGAATGACAAAAAAACTTGAATGCTTGCAAAAAAGGTTTATCATGAATTCCACTTCTTAATGGATCAAATCGCTCATTATACAGTTAAAACCTGCATAAAAAATATGATTTCAATACAGGCTGACACAGCTACTATACTTTGACATAGTGGTTTTTATGTAGAGGGTGCAAAAAAATCAGCCTGGAGTTTCTTAATCTGCTAATTCTTTTATGCAGGTTTTTACTTTGCTTCTTATAACTTGACAATGAGAAACATTACAATTAAAATAAAGTGTGAAAATATTTCTGGAAAGGATACCACAAAATGCTCCTTTGTGAGGAATTTCCACATTTCTTTCGATCGTCCTTATCTAGGAAAAAAACATCTCATATATAGCAATAAAGTATAATCATCATGAAGTATATACTTGAGGTAAATCAGAACATAGAGATACTGCTTAAGGTGTTTGTTGGTGAAAGTTATACTAAAACTCTTTGATTTGGAAAAATACTAATGGCTCATAAGGCACTTTTTGTTTCATACATGTCAAATCCAATACTAGGCCAAATCAAGTCACTTTGACAGAAGACTGAAAACAGATAGAGAAGTTGCAGTTGCATCTACCATGCAAAATACTTGATATATAATGAAAGCTCTTTACCCAGAGACATTCGAAAAGCAAACCATAGGTGATATACAAACTCAGATATGTTTTTGGGGCATGTAAAAGATAATCATACTCTATTTTGTACGGTTCTTGTCGTTTTTTGTGATAATAAGATAACTTAAGATTATACTTAGATTTGTATAACATTCTTTAATTCCCTTGGAAATTGTTATGTTGTATATCATAACTTATTACCTGATCAATTGTTCTGATATCGGGAGACAGACCACCATGAACACAAAGAACTTCTTCATCAATGATCTGAAATCAACCAATATCAATCAATACACTTTTTTCACTAGAAGCAAATAACATCAACAAATATGGGTGCCCATGAACAGTTATAGCCAGGTATTCTATCACAGTAATTGATATATCAGAATAACTGTCATTGAGAATATGAACATCACAGAACTTTAGTAAAAAATGCAGATAGCTGTTAACAACCCACTTGTTTGGATGGAGAATGCTCAATCTTAACTACCCTGAAAGACTCTTTAATACAATCATCTGCTCAACAATATTAAAGGGACTCCAAAAGCAATCCAATATGAAATAGAATTTCCTTTAATGATTATCTGGAAACACAACTTTTAAGGGTATTGTGAATGGCCTGCTACAGCTATTAACAAATTCCAAAAAAACCCAACGACCCTACAAGACTTCTGTAAACAGTGTTGTATGGATGGTTAAAAGCCTCCCTAGTATTAATTGGTCAAAGAATTTCTGATAAGCATGTAAATCTTTCATGTGTTTGATGCCAATGGTAAAGCAAAAGGAGGTTGAGCACATTAGAATGTCTAATGATGTATTGCAAAATTAATTAAGTATACATACAGCTGCAATTGTTAAAAGGTCAAACACTTTACAGCAATATCTCCAGGCATTTGCATTCCCATACTTTGACAAACATTCATCTACAATATTTTTTCACAAAACATCAGAAAACCAATCACAAAGAGAGCATTAAAGCAAAGGTAAGAATTAATACTTTTGAGACTTGGTTAGACATCTACCCAGTTCTATAAAAGTGAAAAAATACATGTACCCTATAATCTCACATAAAAGCTCCGGTGCCTATATCCGGATATCTAAAAATATTGCATTTAAAAGTCTGGAAAATAGGAAAGGGACTAGAGGAAAAGGCCTAGAGGCCCCTTGATTTGTGACTGTAAAGGCATCTAGAGAATGAAGAGCCTATTATTAAGGACTCGTTTAAAAGGCTAATGTAATATATCTTCCTTCTAAAAATTGCCTTATTTATGTTATTTCTCACTGTCAAAAAAAGAAATATGATATTTGAAAAACTGGGCCGGGAATAGGCGCCATGACAACTTTATCCAGATATAAGCGCCAGCACCTTTAAATGAGCGACACCTATATGCGAGATAGTAGGGTATATAATTGCCAAGTTAAATTCTGGGCCAAGGATCTGGCAGTGCAGGCTGCCTCTTTTTCAAATTCAGATTAGTAAAGGTTTAAGGAGCCTTGAGTGCAACAGCATGGACAGACAACTTACAGAACCTTTTGTCAACAAGGACAAGTTGTAAACTTAACAACATTGCAACATCAATGAAGTTGTGGTTGCACAGATATCCATCTATAACATCATTGTTTTGTGACAATGAATTACAAAAGTGCTTTTTCAATATATTTTTCAATAGTTGTGTTACTACTATTATAGTTTGGATAATATGGAGGCAGCTCAAGAAAAGACAAACTTACCATAAAAGCCATACACTTGTGTGATTTGCCTGCTTTCATGATTACCTCGAAGAAGAGTGATGCGATCAGGCCATCTGCAAAGAAAATTAAGGAAATCCAGCACATTGTTTATCAGGTTTTATGGGGCAGACATGCAATTAAGAGAGTTCTTCCTCGAAATAATCCTCTCCATATAATTTATTAAATTTCTATGTTCCTGTATAGTATTTGAATTTTTTTGGAATAGTTTGTATCTTTATATATGTTTGTATTTTTAATTGTTTATGCAGTTCTCACTAAATTGTGTGAAGTGAATTTTAAATTAACAGAACTGAACTAAACTGGACTGAAGTGAACTGAACTAACTTACACTAAAGATGCTGAAAAAATTTTTCAAACTGAAATACCCTCATAAATATAGGAGGCCAAAAGATATCTGAGGGTAGGTAGCCTGTGTAAATGACAGTAAAACTTGAGTTTGGTAAATTATAGTATGCATCATAAAATCAAAAAAGGAATTAATACCTACTTTGCTTTTAAAGTTAGCAGCCTTGTCCATGTCTCTAAGCTATAATATCCTCTGTCTACAAAGTCTCCCTAAAAAGAATCAACACAAGGTACCAGTTTTCAATGCATCATTCAACCAATTAGCCAAATAATAAATAAAAAATAATAATAATGCTTTAAAAATAGATAGATAAATAAATAAATAAATAAATAAATGAATAAAAGTAAAATAAATAGATATATATATATACAAATATGTTCATGAATGTAAGATTGATAAAAAGTTATACGCAGGAAACAAATAATGAGTAAAATTAATACATAAAAATACGAATAAGTACATAAAAAATGAATAGATTCAAAATAAGATTGAATAAATTGATACACAGGAAAGTAAACAAACAAATGACAAAAAATGATCACAAAAATGCCAAAATATATTTATCAACCCTTTTGCAGCCGGATTTTTTACGTTAACTGTTAAAAACCTATATAATTCTACGCATTTCAGGGGGTAGCATAGTCAAATAATTTAAGTGAAAGCATAAACTATTATAGAAACTGCCATCAGAACATTTAAAATATTATGTACTTAACCCCCTGAAAAAATCACCTTTTCCGGTGTTTGTCATTGGGCTGTATGGCCTGTCCAGGGGTGAAAGGGTTAAATATATAAAGAATATTCAATTATTTGCATGCTGTACACTAATTTCATAAAGCAATTGTAACACCCTTTTACCTATTAACTGCAAAGTGCTATATCTTATGATTTTTATCAACATAGTTGGATATCTGCTTTGTACTGCAGAACTCTAAAATTTTTACAGAAAAGCAAAATCATAGTCAAGCACACTGAAGGCCACCATTTTGTCTGGCATCATCATCCTCTAATAATTTCAGCCAAAAAGCACATTTAAGTGTGCAAAACTGTGTTCCTGTAAGTTCATGCAAATTTAAAACAGACTTTGAAGAATAACCAGCCTGTTTTACTTGTTCTACCCTCTTTTGAAAAAATTGCACCCTAGAATGAACAGTGAAAAGACAGGTTTAGAACGTTTTATTACCATGAAAATGTATGACGTTTCAGGAACTTGTCCACCAGTCCTGAATAATTCTTCAAGGTCATAAAACTGCAAAGGTAAGAAGTTCTTAATAATTCTACTGTTATCTACTTTAAAAGGTAGAACTTGATAGAGTAAATTATGGAAGCCAATAAACAAATTCATTAGTTTCCAACATCATCATCATCATTATCAAAATTACATTTAATGACACAAGGCTGAAACTACTGCTTAAAAAAGAATGCAAAATTTTTTACTGAGATTTGAGTTTTACATAAATCAAAGAATACACCTGAATTTGTTTGTTCAATAATATTAGCTGGCAAACTGCTTCAACTAAACTTGTTTATTGGGTTGAGTAAGTTACTTGGTTTGACAATAATTATCTCCCCAGTCTGGCATATCAATAAATTGATTTTGCACTCTGCAGGAGAATGTTTTGCACCCAAGAGGTTAAATCATTGACAAGAAATAACAAAGAGATTGTCTAGGAAATGTCATTTTGCATTAATAGCCAATTAGTCACACCAAAACTTCCATGCATAAAAATAAATTTTCCTTTAAAATTCTTAGCAAGAAACTTAAGCTGGCAGTTTGATGATGAAATTTTGATGCTTCTTTCTATCTTAAATTCTATTGTAAAAGTAAAAGATAAAATAGAAGTTATAGTATTTATATTCTATAAGACCCTTTTTACCAGTTTGTGGCCTCTTTCATGCATTACATAAATTTATTATGTTCTTTTCTCAGAATCCAATACACTAAATAAGAGAGAAGGTAAAATACACACCTGTCCATGGATATCTCCACAAACTGTTACTGGTGTCTGAACTGGCTGGACATTGGATTCTTCAAGCAGCAAATCACTTACATAATCACACAATTTCTACAAATCAGAAATAAAGTTTTTAAAAGTTTTTGAAATTGACGCAAGCCTCGAAGATATCTCAATGCAGATAAAGATTTCTTAACTATGCTCAGATACCTTGACATTCATTCAACAAACTAATTTAGGTCTTATCAAACTATATCCGCAAATTTAGTTTTACTACTCATCAGTGGTGTAGTTATAATGCCCCCTTAAGCTACACTGCTGCTATGTTTTACACTATATGTTAGCCACAAACCAAACCTGTGTGTGCATTAGACATATTTTCATTGGTAATAATAATAATAATATACATGTTTATACAGGGTAAATACCTTATCAATACTAGAAAGTATTGTTATCAACAAGGGCCCTGTTAAAAATTAAAGTTAAAATAATGAAAATTAATGATAGTAATCCTAATAAAATGTTAAAACAGGATGAGGTAATTTTTGAAAAGCACATAAGAGTTCAAGGAACGAATCTCCAGGGGAAGTTCATTGTAGCAGCGATGTCCTTGAAACCAGAATGATTTTCTTGCCGCTTCAGTTCTCAGTAGTGGCAAGCGCAAAGATGCATTATTATTTCTTGTTCTATTGGTTTTGCACAGTACTGATATTGATAGATTTGCCCAAATTCCATCATCCCAAAAATCTTATCATCCAAAAAACTTAAACATGCCATTTTTGGGAGCATTTAGCATTGAAACTTATCAAACAAAATTCAGTTTGCATAAATTGTAGAGTTTTGTAAAAACTACTCCCTTTTTCAAGTGTATAAGGTCCATTCCCCTAGACCACCTTTGGCATAAGAAATACATGGACTGTACCCTGGAAATTATCCTTTGATTGAACCAGTACAATAAAAGTGCCAAAAAATTTAAACATCATATTATTCCACTGACAATCTCAATCAATTAAAGGTACACAATTTTTTCTACAAAGTCAGCTTTTCAATTCACCAAAAACTATAATTTTTTAATCAGCTGGTTAAATTGATGGTAAGCAAAAATACCATCATGTATTGAACTCGAGTGCATTATTAGGTAGTACCTCCTTGGGCCAGCAACTATGTACCATAATAATGAACGACACATTCTCATCCGAGACAGCTGCTAAGCTAATGACGATTGTGCAATGAAACAGACGTTTAAGGCAAAACATTTTCACCACATGGTATAACATTATATGGGCAAATTAGCGGTTAAATCCAGCAAGCTTACTAACTACTTTTGTTCTACGAAAGAGTGAATATAGCAAAGTATTCAGGAGAAATTTAGAAATGCCATGTACCAATCGAGGAAACGAGAAATACCCATCGATATCGTTATCGCGATAACAAGGCCTGTGAAGTCAAAATAATCCTACCTTAAAATCGTTTTCTGGTAAGTATTTGCAGTCTTTTGCAATTTCTATCCATCTATCTACATCAATGGCCATTATACTGGCTTCGATTCTCTTTTTTCTTCTTAATTCAGAGCAATTTTTGAAGAGAAGTTCTTCACCTTTTGGCAGTCATATTCCACAGCAACATTATCACTGTCCTGCCTTTCATATCGTGAAATCGAGGCTGCAATGGCTGAAGGAAAGAACCACTGCACGAAACGATGCCATTGCAAATATTTCCCCGGAGCTCTACCCCTCGCCCCACCATAGCCCTATTCAACTGCCACTAACCCCCCAAAACTTCAAAATACGCTGCGAAGTTCATTCTATCGGCAACCTAGCATCAATAGCGGAGATGATGAAAAGTGGCCTTCGAAACGTTTGGTCCACAAGTTGCAATGCTTTCGTGGCATCTATACACTGCTTCGAATTTCTAATAGCTAAATAGCAAAATCCTTACACAAAAGGCCAATTTTAAGGGCCAGATTAAATAAACTTACCAATTCCTTATAGTTTTGCTTCGAAGTAAAATCAGAAAATGTACCAATTCAAAAAGATTGATGCTCAATGATTCCGAATTAATTGCAAAAAAGCCCCTTTCATGAAATAACGATATTAACTATAATTGCAAGAAAATGAATCAGATTTCACGTAAGTAGTTTCTAAGCTTCAAATATGAATCATTTCTATTCATTAAAATTCTTCAAAAATGTGTAGTGATATTCATGTTGTCATTTTATATGCGACAGACCTGATTTCTACTTTTGAGTAGTCTCTTATCGAGTGCAACTCTCCTTTTAAGACCCGTTTCTTACTTGCTTTATTTTTACTTCCTAAAAAGGATGTTATTTTGTGAAACACTGTCTGTCTCTAACTTTCTAGGTCTTGCTTGAGCACTGTAAACAAATCGATTTCAGTAATTTTAACGCATAGGTGCGTGTAGTGAGAATAAGCAAAGTCCAGAAAAGTTGTTGACCTTCCTCCGGACAAGAACATACCCGAAGGCAAACCTTCTTACAAGACAATAAAAAATAGGCATGGCATGGGTGTGTCACTGGAGTTTCTATTGTTTTTTGTGGACCTTCCTCCAGCTGGTGACCGTGTGACCGTGCCACCGTTATGTTTTCCTAACTCTGTACAAAACTTCAAGAAGTATTAAAAAGTAGAACGAAAGTTTATCCAGAAAAGCAAATGCAATTTAGGCTCATGATAAAACACTAATATCGCCAATAATGGGTTTGTTTATTATAACAAGGATTCTATCTACCAAACCTCACGAAAGTGTTAATAAAATTGAAGCAATTACTTCAAACGCAAGAGACAATTTCTGCAGATTTTGCATAATTAAGAAAGAGCATAATAAGTGGTTTAGAAGTTAAACTACAAAGCAAAGTGCAAAATTATCTGGGGAAGCGGTACAGTTCACCATGATACGGTGAAGCACCTGTCAAAATTTACGGTTCACGGGGACTATTTAAAGCAACATTGTAGGCAGATGAAGATGAAATATGTAGTTGATGTCACTCAAACGGAAAACGATAGGATATTAACATAGTTTTAGTAATTCTATCAATGCATTTTTAAACATTCACAAGAAAATGTCTAACGTGGAAACTGGAAAATGCGTTCATCTTATGTGTCAAAAAGTTAAAAAGATGCACACAAATCGTATTTCCTTTCCTTGTTTCTCGTAAAACCATTATTCCTGTCGACATGTAGGCCTTGAAATTCAATAAATTTTGTAAGAATAGAACTACTCTGGCTTTATTTTTTGCCATTCTTCTTCGATTATGAGTCTTTCTTCTTTCGTTGGGGGTCCATGTATTCCATATTTGTAATTTTCAACAAAAAAAGCTTTTCCGTGACGATTAAATCTGACTAATTTTCCACCAATTGTTCTCTTTTGGCTTTTGACTTTTCTCTCTACCTTTGTGTCTGTTTTAAGTCTCAACAAATCTGCAATCGAACGCTGGAGCTCTTTCACACTTTGATCTGTCGGCTTTTCATGCTCCCAATCTTCCGTTCTCTATAAAACGATAATTTTGTCTTGTCAATTAAGCATGATGCATAAGTTGCAATTGAATGGATGGGCTAAGAATGAATCTACTTTTTGACAGGTTATTTCTAGCAGAGAAAATTACAATCAAAATTGCACAATCATTCGGAGACTGCAGTAGCATTTCGGCATGCAGAGCGAAACAAAGCCTACGCCACAGCCTGTGGAACTTTTAATTCATATTTGCGAATTTCGAGTTCCACCGTCTGTGACGCAGGCTAAATGAAGGTGGAAAGTTAAACAGAAGTATAGTTGAAGAGACACATTGAAAATGAGTCGATATCTTTAAACCTCATTTTCAAATTTCGTTCCCCTTTAAATTATCATCTGAAATTCCATACGTCCAAGAGTATTAGATGGAATAGGAATAAAGTACAAAAACATTTTTTTAGTTCTTTGGGGAATCTAAAAATTTTGCCGTAAATTTTTGAATAAAAACACATTTTTTAAAAGGTATCATATAACGTTACCAAGAGTTTTTAACAATTGAGAAATTCATACCCAAGACTGTTGATACAAAGCAGTCAAAAGGTACAGTGCGTATTCCCTGTTCTGTTTTCGCGTTGGACATCTAAAAAATTGAACAAAAATATTGTTAAATCGAACAAATTTCAATTTAAAATATGATAAATTATACTAAAAAAGATCAACAGATTAAGAAAGAAATCTTCGTCAAGTTTTCCACGTAACGAAATGGGAGAATATAACACGACAGCACCATGTGCGTTGCAGAATTTTAGCCTGTTGAATAATGATTCTCTGAATATTTACTAATGATTTGCATAAACTTCCTTGAAACGTACAAGTATTTTTTTCCAGAGTAGCTCAAAGAGGAATACTTAAAAGTCTTTATTGGGGACCTGATCATAGTTAAAAACATCTGGAATGTGGTGCATATATAGATATATAAGTTTAAGCACTTGACCAAAAAGTTTAAATTGACTTCTGTCAAATATGACTGAACAAGATCTTGTTAATTTCAAATGTTCATTTGGAAATGAAGTTAAGGTAATTATCCATTCGAGTAAAGGAAAACGTTGTTAAAAACCAATAAATGGTGGGTTAAATTATTTTACAGGATTTTCAAAATGCAAGAAAATTCGCCTGAAGTGTGCATACCTGTCACCAGTTATTGAAAGTTCATCAGTATTTGAACAATAACGCTCTGGACCAGCTAACAAAATTAATTTCAATCTTGCATGTTCATCAAGTTCTAAATCTTTTAAATAA
The DNA here is from genome assembly GCA_964019065.1 of Catostylus mosaicus. Lineage (NCBI taxonomy): Eukaryota > Metazoa > Cnidaria > Scyphozoa > Rhizostomeae > Catostylidae > Catostylus > Catostylus mosaicus. The sequence continues at coordinate 2,712,297 of OZ025199.1, forward strand.
ACCTAAAATAAAACAAATGACTCAATTTTTACATTCAATTAAAATCAAATTCCATTTCAATGCAACTGAAAATTACAGAATATTTTTACATCTCTCTAGCTCCAAAAGTTTTATTCATATTAAAAATCGATTCCGTGATTGCAGTATACCGATCTTTAGGTACACCTCCTCTAGTTTCAGCAGCCCGTCACAAAGTCACAAGAAAAGCGCATTTATCAAAATTAATATTTTGGTATTTTTCTATAGCTGAAAATGTAACTGAAAAGCGTTGTTTTCTTCTGCACACTTTTATAATTGGATGCTTAAGTGAAAACAATTACTAGCATAGGTTATATTAATTTATTTTCTGATATTTATGATCTCCTGAAAGTACTCTGAGCGGTGTCAGACAAAAAAGTACTTTTTCCATGCTGGCTTGTCCTTCCACATTCTTGTGTACTTACAAAATGTATTATTAAGAATAACTGGGAGCAAGGATTCCGGATTTTTCCCAGAGAGATGTACGGAGGCAACTAGAAAGGAGTCAAATCAGTTTCTGTCTTAACAAATCATATCTGAATCCCGGGGGGCACTCCCATACTTGACCAGACGGGATGTGCCGCTCAACAGGGTATCCTTTTGCGGTAAAAATTATGCGACAGGGTGTCCTTTTCTAACAAAAATTATGCGACAGGGTATTGTGATTGGTAAGAAAATTATGCGGCAGGGTTTACCTTTGGCCCATTTTTTATGCGACAGGGTACAGGATGTGGAGAGGTTTTCCTAACACCCCCGTCACTTCCTTAGTCAATTACCCCACCGCGGGATCTGAATTTAGCATTGCCAAGTGCAATAATTTTGTACGTAACATTTTTCATCTCTGGAATTTGCAATATCATTTCATATGATAAACTGTGATGCAGATTTTCACTTTTAAAAGAATGAAAAAAAATTACTCACTTTGACCACAACCTTCTTCGAATCAGGATGACGTATTGATGGACCAGCATAAAGGTAATTATTGGTTACGATCCTGATTGGCTTCTCTTTCAATGACGTAGGCCAAGGCGTACAAAAAGCTGTAGAAACATACGTAATGCAACTAAATCTGTGGTATTTAGTGGATTTGTTTAGTCCAGGCCTCTAATGCAGTGTAATCTAGTATATCATTGAATATGCTCTTGAGTGTCACACACACGAATTAACATACATAAACTTTTCTTATTTGATTCGTCATAAAACAGTTAATACTTACAACTCAAAAAGAATACAAAGATCTAAAAATTGTGCGCTAGAAGGTGCAGAATGCGAAAATCAGACCTTTCCCACTTCAGTGACCTCCCTGCACCCCCTGATGAATTTCATGTAAATTTTAATGTGTTTTTGCATTCTCGACACAAGAGGCATGGCCAGACAAAAATGGTGAAGGGGTAAGAGTCAACAATTTTCAAACTGGTGAGGCAAAAAGATATACCGAGGCACCTTTATTACATTTGTCAATTACAATTTTTGTCAAATCTTTAATTTTGAGAGGCATTTCCCACTTCATACCCCCATGACCACGCCACTGATTGACACATAAATCCAGCAAAGTCTGTCTCAGTTTTTCTTGCTTGTCTTAGCTTCAGAATAATCAACAAAACTAGTTTGTCCTCACATACTGGCCTCATTTTGACATTTTTTTAAATGTAAAATTTGCAATTTATTGAGATGCTGTTTTAAAATGAGTCTTATAAAAAAACTTATAAATTTAAAATCCATGACATCTTTTGCCTTCCTTAATTTGTATCAAGATTGTCCAAAGTTTTACAAATAATGCACTCAAGAAAAAAAAATTACAATGTAATAAATAAACCAGCTCCATTGTAAGGGAATAGTTTATCACAAGAAACAATAGAAAATGCTGGCTCACAAACAGAGATAAAATATGCAAAAAATATTGGCTTACTTACGTTTCAGGGCCTCACAATGTTTTTGAATGGCAGGAGGTGTTAGGTGCAAAAAATTTGGAATCTGAGAGAAAAAGTTTTTATGTAACTGACTTAAGAGATGAAAACTGAAAAATCAAAACTGTCTTTAGGCTTAAGATTCATTGAGCAATAGTGTCATAGCAGTTTGATCTTACGGAACTTTCGAACCAGATAAATAAAATCAATGAAAAACCAAAGGAAACAAGCAAGCCTGCAAGCAGTTTCAGCTTTTAATCCTGGCTGTAGATTATTTGAAGCAGCTAATCAGCCAGGGACATAGCTAGGAGTTGTAAAGGGGGGGGGCAATTTTGGCAGTTTCAAATTAAAAAAATTCTATAGACTGTACAAATACGTGGTGACGATGGTAAATAAAATGGGAACGGCGCAGTTGCAGTGGGGCACATGTTTTACCTATTTTGCTGTTGTTTGTGCTCAAAACTGTTGATGGTTAAGTAACAATAATTTTTTTTCTCTTTCATAAGGGGGGGGGGAGCAATGGCGGACTTGGGATGCTAAGGCCTGTGCCCTGAAAAGTTCTCTTGAATGTTTGCCTACCACCCTCCATACTAAAACTCAAGATTTCCACCCTCATACCATTGCTCCTTAAAAAAAAGTTACATTAAATCCACACACATCCAGTTACAAATAAAACATCATTTCATTATAATACTAAACAAACAATATCTATATTGTCAAGGGTGAAAAAATAGACAAAAGAAGAAATTTTTAAGATTGTACTCGGGATTAATTGAGTAAGTGGGCACTCTCTAAGTTGATAAACTAATCAAGAGGTGTAGTAAAATGAAGAAAAACAAACACACTTCTATTACATACACCAACCAACCAGATGTGTAAATAAATAGCAATGGAGGTTTTTCATTAACATTTAAAACAAATATTCAGGAATACTCTGACTATTTCATTGTGCCTGTCTGGCATAGTGGATTGGTTGCTTGACTCTGGTGACGGCAAACGGGGTTTTGATCCCCAGGTAGAGACTTTTAACTTACAATTGGGTAGCACCCTTATGGTTAGTATATATACTCCATGTCAGCCATTACCTATTTGAATATAATGCAAAGCTGAAACACTGTGCATTTGAACATGCAATATGCATTAATAAAATAATCTTACAGCCTGTTTTTTTGTACAAAGATCAAATTTCTTAAATTGTTACCTTTAAAAGTTCTATGTTTCCAGGAGCTGCAGGTGGAATGTCACCAAGCTTGTTTGGTCGCACCCTTCCCATCCGAATAGGCAAAGGCACAATTGCTGGATTATATGATTGAGCTACACTTAACATACTTGGCCAATCAGCTATCTCTGGTTGAATCTTTTCTGCTTTTGTCAAATTCTAAAATTTAAATGTTAGTAAATAATCATGTATTGTTTTTAATGCTTAAACTTTACTTTGAATATTCAGATTATTTCTCTAGGGTTTCTTCATAGAAACTGCCCCCTGTCAAAAATTATAAGAGATAAAGCTAGATAGAGGTGATGGGAAAAGGGTGGCAATGCCTTTAAATTTAATGGTATCATGGAAATTTTAATCAGTGCACTTGAAACCACAACATTTGGTTCTGACACATGGGCACTCTGTGGAAATGTAGTTATGCAAGGTAATTCCCTCTAGCACCAGAATGGTGTTCCAGACTCAATTCATAGGAAGATTCAACAAAGAAGCTAGTGTTGAAAGGGAAAATCAGAGGAAAATTACACAGAGGCCGAAAAAGGCTCAATTTTATGGTGTAGGTCGCTGGGTGTGGTACTGTTGAGGTGTTGTGTCAGGTGGCTGATTGGGCTAGTTTGAAGGAAATGTTAGCTGACATCAGCCCCTGACATGGTACTGGAAGAAGAAGAAGATACATCCCCTGGGATTTTTCCTAAATTACCCAGTGTAACCTTGCACACTTAAGTGAAGGATGGGGTTACCGATCATTGATTGCAGATCATTCCTGTCCTTAACAATCTTTTATATAAATAACAAGCTGAAGCATAATAAACTAAGCAACATTGAACATTTATATCATGAGTGCATTTGCCTAAAGTGAACACCCAGTGCACTCCCATCTCTTTCTGTGTGGAATCTTGAGATCTTGTCAAAAACTGCTATGAAATCCAGTCTAAATAATGATGATTAAGCCTGACTGAGTCGTAGAAAGACCAAATCAAATGAAATTATATATTGTGTGGTCAGTACCGTGATCATAACAGGCTAATGCTAATCTATCTAACTGATGCTATGAGTATCCGGGTTGGAAAATATGCCTGTTTTTGCCTACGCGTAGTTGCGACCAACAATAGTTTTTCCGCTGTGACATGCGAGCAAAGCCAATTTTGTGCCAACATGCGACAAAATCTAAGGAGTTGCTAGCAAAACCAAGCCAATATTTTATGAGCTGTATGCGTTATTACCCCTTTCCCTTCTTATTAGTACTTCATTCAAGTTGAACCAGCCCCCCATTGTTTGCCGCCACAATGTATGTTTTAAAAAAGGCGTGAAACGCCTATATTGTACCACTTCATGTAACAAAATAAGGTGCGACACATCGACATCAGAGGAAAGTGTAGCTGCGAGCACAAGCAAGTTTTCCAGCCAGGATGAGTATGACCAACAAATATGTATATTGGGTGCAAGGTGGTTAGATGGCACTCATACCACTAGTTGATTGGATTTACGATTTAAACACAAACTTGTTTTTATGCAGGTATCATAATACCGCAATAGGTTTACCTTTCTCCTATTCTTGTACACTTTAACCTTTCCTTTATTTGACCTTGCTCCTGAAACAAAACCAAACAATATAATACCCACATATAATAGAACAATAAAACAAAGAAAGGGCTATCCAAAAAACGAAGCAATTAATCAATCATTCCTACCTTGCTGCTGCTGGTTCCTCATAAGTTGTGATGCACCGGCGATGGCACTTGTGCGATTTTCTCTGATAATGCATTTTGCATGGGAGGCTGTTATCACCCTCCACAAACATGCTAAAGCTTGGTTATTCGAAATCTTTTGCATTATGCTAGTCATCTGAGATGAGCTACTGTGTAAAAACTACCTTTATTAGTCATGAAAAAGCAATAATTCTTTCGAAATTACGATGAATTCCTTAACTTGCTCATGACACGATGACAGCCATCTTGCATTATCAAAACGAGACTCTCCTTGGAATAGAGACTAATTTCAAATTGTGTCTTTGGAAGGAAGATGGCGGCAGTTCTAGAGAATGCTGTGCGAAAGTGGCAGGCAATGCCCGTTAATTATCTCTTCAAAGGCCCCCAAAATTGGTCAAGATTGAATTCAAAGTATTTTAGTAGCTGTAAGTACTCTATTTTATCAGCAACTGATTTCACGCAACTTGCCTTTGGGCACGTTAACCACGTAGGCTGGAGGTTTTGCAACTTTCTTTAGAGGCAAGCCTTTGTCAAAGTTTGATTCAAAATTTTGGCTGGAAAAATTGATCTTGGGAACGAACCACATCGACTTAAGGACAAATAACAACTTTTAAGCAAGGTGGATAATCACTTGGTAGGTTAAACCACTTCGTAACAAGCTTAAATCTGCTTTTGCCGACAAGATAGATGGTGGAAATCTTTCAATTGAAAGTTTTGAAGGTCTTAAGGCCAATAAGACCAATTCAATGTCAAAAGTATCTTTTGCATGAGTTTATTTGCTCAATCTTTCAATACTTGTGGTCATCTTATAATCAGAAAGAAGAAAGAATTGTTATCATAGAATAAAGGGCACATATTCTAGACATGCCACTATATGATGAAAAGGTTTTGCATCATTATAAGTACTGGCCATCAACAATCAAGTTACGGCTTTAGGCAGCGATTTCAAAGTTTCTTAGTTTTATTCACTTCTGTTGATAGCGATGGAAATCAACAGTTGTGGAAGGGAAAAGTTGGGGGGGGGGGAGTGCATGGCCCAGTCTGCAGAGCGTGGCAACTGCACGCATAAGAAAATTTGCAGCAGATCGAAGTGCACCCCAAAAATTAAGGCCTTGCATGCGCGCATTATATGCGTATAGCTTCAATATAAGTTCACCTGGAGTTTCATACTACCTAAAGCGGCTTGGTGTACTCGAGAGAGTCAGATGAGCACGCCGTACACTCCCCACTTTCTACCTTGCACGCGTGAGAGTTCTGCCATGCTCTGCAGACTGGTGCATGGCTTCCACACCTGATTCTCTCATGTGCACCAAACAGCTTCCATCATGATTCCTCATGTTGATTGCGTTGTGTTTTAAAAGGAAGATCAAAGATATTATGAGACTGCAGGTGAACCTTCATTGAGATCATACTCATACCATGCCCACACAAAAGACCAAATTTTCAGGGTGCACTTTTGATCTACTGCAAATTGTCTTCTGTGTGCTGTTGCTAACTTGACAGACTGGGGAATTCATAGTTTCAAGCTTTTATATGAATTTACAATACGGCTTTGACCTAAAACAGCAATTGATCATGGCTTTGAGCTGCACCCTCTCCCCCCTCCCTGCAAAAAGCTGCGATGAAAGAAAAATATCTGAATATCCATGGCCCCTAGGAATAAAGGAGGCCAGTAAGGCAATTAACAGTGCTTGGAATGCCACCTTGTTGAAAAAGGTAAGACAAGAAAAATATGCTGAAATATTTTGGTTAGTTTTGAATGTGAATCAAAGTCAAGAATAACTTGAAAGGTCAAGGCTTAGCAGCTCATCTAATCCTAACTAATGTACATTTTGCCCCTGGGTGTGCTTATCTCAATTTTCTTCACTTTCAGATCAAACAAAGCTTTCTAGTGCATTGCATCATGAAAATGAGAATTCATCTAGGGTTTGTCAATTGATTTTCTCTTAGCTCAGATTATACACTATGCATGGGCGGCGGGCACAGCTATTACTGTTATTACAGTAATAGCAATTTTCAGGAGATTCTCCGTGTGTTTTGTTATTAGAAATCCTCCTTGAAAAACATTCCAATTTCAAGTATTTTCATCGGTTTTATTCCGCGATTCTATGCCTTGAGCGGCGTCAAAGCCAATATCGTTACCAATTATTTACAATAGGAATTATAAATACCTACTGTTTGGGCTTTGCAAATGGCCACGCTATTACTCTCTCGATTCTAATAGCATTTCAGGAAAAAACAATAGGAGGGCCCCTTCCTATGTGACGTAAACTCCTGTATGTTTCAATGGCCATTATTTGTCATGTTATTACTTTTGAGAAGTGAATAGCAGTGGACATATGATCCCATAGGCTACTACCAGTTTGAGTACACGCATTTTTCTAAAGTAAGATTCAGTTGCAAGATCTTTCAATCATGAATCAAGCAGCCACTGGTAGTGTACATTGGAATGTTTCGACAATTTTCTCTATCTTATCAACTCAAAGGGAAATTATGCGAACATTGCCTTCTCTGTTGTAAGTTTCAAACATTGATCCTCTGTATATCAGAGTCAATAAAGAGGAAAACACTTATATTTGTTGGCCATGTCTGGTGATGGGAGATTTATCAAAGATTAAAATAGCATTCATTTCAGTATGAGTTTTTTTAATAGCCCCATCGCTTATGCACCACATTATTATCTTTGAGAAGTGAATAACGGGGCTCTTGATGACGGCAAATAGCCGCATCACTTAGCTCATCATCGACAGTTTGACGTTTGTGAGCCACTCTTCTGAGGTGTTTGAGACCCTGAAATGGTAATGTCAAATGGCTGTGGTTTCGTTGGATACGCCCATTTTCAGGACTTGTAATAACAGCCGAATATGTCTGCGCGCCACCCCTGACACTATACCAAAATTCTGTTATTAAACGTAACTTTCTGATATTTTTATAACATCATTAAAAAGTTGGAAAAGTCATGGTTTTAAGACCAGAGGAACTTTTACAGTTAATACTTTGTGACAAAAAATTTCTTATGAAATCAACATTGATATATTTTTGAAGGGTTAACCTGATAATGACTTGAATATCAATGCATTGGAACCACACCATACAAGGGGATGATTGTAGGGAAATGCATTTGTGTCTCTCTCTCATACTTTTACTGAAAAGGTTCTTAAAAGTTCAAGGATTCAAAGATTCAGGTTCAAGGTTCAAGGGACTTGAAGCACTTTCAGTGCTTGGTAAATTGTGCCCTATACATAAGCATTACTACACATAGGCTTTACAACCGTAATGAACAAAGTTGTCCTTTATATGCTAAAGTAAGATAATGGTTATGGTCCAATTCAGTTTTAAAAAAGTAATCATGTGAAGAAATGAAAGTAGCCTATATCATTCATTTTGTTTTTAAAACAGGGTTTCAAATTTATTGAGTATGACACTGGACCATGCACAGCTGACAAGATAGTGCTGCAGGCAGACAAATATGGCAGCTCTTTAGCTGAATGTGTGAGCTCTGATTTTGAAATGGACAAAGGTCTTGCAAAGTATTTTAAGAAATCATTTAAGCACAAAGAATTATTGAAAGAGAAAGGTAAATGTGGGATTCAATTGATATTGATTGTTGCTGAACATGCTTGTACTTTATAAGAATTAAAGCCTTTTTTGATTTAAAGACTTTTGATGGCCAAGGATGGTAGCTATGATGACAGATCTATTTTCATCTTTTTTCTGTCTTGATTTTGATTCAGCTTTTGCCCCATGAGAGATCTTTAGTGCTTGCCTATTTTTAGCATAACTAGGTCTTTGGTACAAGCAACCTTTATGTTTATATATGAATGGTCATCAAAATATTTTGTATTATAGAATCCTTGAGAGTTTTTACAAATGTTATCATTTAATTGTGGTATAGTAGTTTCTAGTACTGTATTAAGTAATTCGTTTTTGTAAGCTTTTATATCGAATATAAAAAAAAATGTTATCATTACAAATGTATGATTTGCAAAAATTTTTTTTTTATGGTTTTTATAATTACTGTATATATATTCCTTCTTTATAAATAGCATCATTTTGGTAAATAGGTGACCTTAATTAGCTCTTTATTGGCTACTGTAAATAGCCAAAACTTAAGATTAAATGATTTATTGTCATTATTAATAAAGTTGTTTTTCTACTACATAAAAGCCATATTGGACAATTGGCAAAAGCAAATCAATTTAACTGTACAAGCCAATGTTATCAAAAGCACTTCTAGATTTCACTAAAGCAAATGTTGATTGTTGGTGCCTTAACGATCTGAGAAAGCTTAAACCAATAGAATACGGAAAAAAGTTTTACATAATATGGATAATTGTGACTAATTGTTTTCATTTTAGCTGTCAGCCCTGGAAAAGCAGCGATAGTCGAATACAAAGATTGTTACATTTACTATTTGGTACGTTTTATATTTATATGTATATTTATATTTGTTTTTAATTTACTTTGCCAAGGATGACCATGACGTTCATATTGTTGACGTTCATACCAACATGCATTTAATTGAAGGCTTAAATTTGCTAGTATAATTTCTCAAGTATGATTTATCCACCCTACTTGTATTAATACTTCAGCCTTGTACCTCAGGATCCAATAATTCAAAGGTTCATCCAGCACAATGTATGCATTATTGAGGTGTAGACACCCATAACATCTCCGACTTTTCGTCTTGTGCATGTGTTACCACGAAAAATCGGAGGTGAAAAACTCGGAGACGTCAGTTGTTGAACAACAGACTAGTCCTTTTATAATCTATTGGTAAAAGAAATGTTGTAAAAAGTATGCACTGGATAATTAAATATATGTTAAAAATAAACTTGATATCTCCTAATTTTCGTCTTATACATATTGTGCCAACACCAATCATTGATATTAAGAGCCTATTGTAATGTAATTTTGCAGGTGACACGTGAGAGATGGTGGGACAGAGGATGCTACAAATATCTGAAAACTGCCTTGGCTGATGTTAGAGATCATTGCCGTGATAATAAAGTGAATGAATTGTGTATGGGACGATTGGGTTGTGGTGTCGATGGGCTTGACTGGATACATGTACGGGAGTTGATTAAAGAAGCCTTTAAAGACATTGATATAACAATAAAAGCACAGATTACAAGATAATATTCGGTTATTTAGGCGAGCTTTAAATTTTGTTTAAATATTTTGTATGATTGAAAGCATCCTTTCTTCACGAATTGATTTGTATTCCTCATTTTTCATGGTACTAGGGGGTCTGACGGACCGACAGACGTTTCCTTAGTGCCCTAGAAATTATAAACTAGAAGAAGAGAACTGCTATATTGCGTTACTAATGGAACGCTGTATTTCTTTCATAGCATTTCTTCCTTGGTCGTGAGCCAGTAGAAAATTGTGCATTATTGACATAAGAAGCAGCAAACATTTTGTAACCAAGGGGTGCACTCCTATTCTGGCCTAACTGGGGGCCTGGTCGGTTTGCAGGTCTTACCAAACAGCTATAAAATGGCCCAATTATGAGAGGTAAAACTATCACTTGGAGATAACTTATATCACAATCTTATTGACTAAAAAGGTTCAAACTCTTTAAGAGCCACACCCATTTAAGGCTAATTCAATACCATTTATCCTTGGTTTTATCATTGTCAATTATTGGTATGTTTTTGTTTAATTATATTCACCCATATATCGTCCTTGTTCTCGCCGTTTTGCATTGTTCCAGTATTTGTTTCTCGGTCAAATCTCATCGCAAGATCCGGCGAACGGCCCATGATTACATAATGAAACGAATATTTATACCGGATGAACATTTAAAATTCCAATATTGCTGTTATCATTGTGTGGTCTGTGTCGTACATCCTAAATGAAATTGAGAGAAAATGTATTACATTAATAACGTTAAAAACGCTGAATAAATCTTACAAGAATGAAATCTATAAAACCTTATTTTACACCGAGATGAGATAATGTTTATTACGTCATTAATATCATGCCATATAAAATGGTTTTATAGTTTTCAATAAACACCTTGCGTGCTGTCCGCCGTAGGTCTTGAGTCAGCTCCTTGTACATAAATGAATTTCATAGGTATACCGAAGAGCAAACAAATAAGTTACTATAAGATGACTAGCATGCATATTCGTGCGAACATTTCTTTTACATTTCTCAAACACCATGATACTTGTGGTAACTGCTCAGTCCTGCACCAACTGGATGTCAGACCCTTGTATACAGTCATCAGCATTATTGAGGTTTAATTTGGAGGTTTCAAGTGGTGCTATATTACTTCTTCCAAATAGGGATTCTACAAAATTTCAAGGGACAAATCTCCTTAAAAACGAAGGTTATAATGGAAGATGATTGGTCTAAATTCAATTTAATTCAATTCAAGTCAAATGCAGTCACAGCATATAATAAGTGACAAGTACGTACAAGTATAATAAAAATTAAATGTTATCTAAATTTACTGCAACGAAGGTATACATGTTTAATGTTCAAATAGTGGAATAACATTATCAATATAAATGTAGCGGTCGGATACGTGGAAGAATTAGCAAGATCTATCGAGCCAAATGCCCATAGTTGACGTGTAGGGTGTATTTACATCGTGACGTGACTTAGAAATCGATAATAATGACTTGACGCGCGGTCATAAAATATCAGCACTCGTAATTTATCCAAACTCCCCACCTGAAATTTCACTACCCTTCCATGAGTGTGCATCACATTGCCAATAGTCACGTTATCCAGCTATGTAATCAAAATCAAATAGGCATAAAATGATTGTTTATAAACCAATAGGAGAAACTATGAATGGTATACCAGCAAGACATTTGTTGATCCACCTGGTAGCTTTTTATTCGAAACAAGATGTGATTTGTAGGACTGGATATCTGCTTATGACAGATGTAAATAGCCGTACGTATTCAAAATAAATTGTTGTTTTTAAGTACCTGTAAGAGCAACGACCTGATGCACTTACTTATACTGTCTCAGCGCAGATTACCTTTATTTGCATTGCATATCATTGCATTCGTAGCAGCATATGATGTTCAAGGCAATAAGTTTCTTTTATCTCCTGGTGCTGGGTTTTCCTTGCTATTTTGGAATAGCGTCGAACAATAGTGACAGAGGCATCAGCAGCCAGGATAAATGTTCTTTCAGGTATTTTTTTCTGCTTCTATCGATAACTAAACCATTTGATCGACGATGTCCCAATGTAATTAACATACGATTCGTTGTTTCAAGAGAACGCATTCTCAGATTTTTAAATGCTTTAAATGTGACTTTGAAAGCCAATATTCAATTTTTACATGTTTTGTTGTGTCATATTGTCATGTTGTGTATCGTCAGATTTAATATTGTCATTTTCTTTCTTGTCTTATTTCAATTTTTAGCCTTTGACATTTCATGTTTTCATACTGTCATATTTACATCATCCATAAATTTGAATTACATTTTTATCTCATATTTTCATATTTTACATTGCATATTGTCATAGACCACATTTCCAAACTCTGCTGGTTTAAAACTTCATATTTTTACTTTTGATAATATGACCAATATATATTTTCTTTTTTCACGGATTTCAGCATCTTCATTTTTTCATGCCTTGACGAAGGCGGTTGCTAGGCGTCAGTTGGGCGGTCACCATTTTATGTACTTTTGATATAAAACCATTTTGAAAAATCATAATTAGATGTAAAAACAAAAGGAATAACAAGCTGCAAGATTACTAAATGGAAAATCTGTGCAAAATTTCACTGTTTATAAACCCCGGACTCGGAATATTGGCATACTATAGGGTTTTAGTTTTGTTTTGTCAACGGTCTGGCCATTTTTAATTGCAGTTAAGGGACACTTTCAAACAGAGCTCAAGGTCCTTGGTCTAAAATATAAATTTTATTCATTTTCGATACATAAACTCTCTTCTTAACAGTTCCATACTTGCATGTTATGCAACAGGGCTCAAATAATAACTTACACTCTTATTTATATGCTATTTACAACCATTCCATCAAAATCACCTGGGAGATTTTGGCAACTATGATTCGATTTTCACCTTTTTCGTTGGAATTTATTGCAAGCTCCATTTACACATGCTAAAATAAAGGCTTAATTCCGCGAGACTTAAATGGTAGACATTTTCTTGACACAGAGATCCTTACATTATTTTTGAAAGGCAGCTCTGAAGAAAGGCAAGCGGTGACATGGTAAATTTCTGGCATTTAAGTTTCCTACTTTTCAAGTCTCGTCGTCTTTGTACTTTATCCTTTAACATTTCCTCCAACAACAAAAGTGACTTTTCGCTACGTGATTTTAAAAATAAAACGCTTTTATAAAATAATAATCACTTGCTGAAGTAGATAATTTATTTGCACCGATTCGCTTTTCGCGCGCTAATGATAGTCAATTTGCAGATATTTTCATTTGTTAGAAGCCTACAAACATATGTTATGAATTATTATTACGTAGCAAATAAAGTGAGGAAAAATGGCTAAGAGCTTCGTGCATTGCGCAGTTTCTCACAGTTATGGCTAACAAAGTAAGCATGTGCTTACAGTAAGATAAACTTCGATTAAATATTTAACAGCATTAAACGCAGAAACATCGGTTTGGAAGGTGCAATTAAAAAGCAGCTGACACCTGCCATAATCATTTTCTCGCTGAAATTCAAAATTTATCTTAGTTACGAATGTTCAATGTTCCTTACTTCCTTCATTTATATACATTATGGCAAGTATTCCCCAAAAATCCAATGGGCAGCCTACAATTTTGTTCTCAGCTTTAATTGTTATATGATTAATTAACGCTGAAATATTCTTTGATAAAGAGATTCTATTTTTTCAGGTATGATTTGGTTGCTGGCATAGGCAAATTCTTTTTTGATGAAATGACGTGCAGTAAATGGTACGAAAGTATAAGTAAGATCTGCAATGATCAACTGACGATTTGGTATTATGATATTCCTCCATACACGTTTACTTTAAGCGATGGAAGCGTTGGTGGTATTGTACCAGGTTTGGCGCGTTGTTTATCTTTCCTATTTGTATTGTGATCTCTTTTTTGTGAAGTGGTTAAGGTTTAGGATCTGGCGTTGCAGGCTCGGATCCCAGCCCTGACTATTTATGAGGTTGGCATATTTTAGGAAAACTGTTTGTACTAACTTGGAAAATTTTTCCCATTACGTCACGTGCTATATTTGATACCCCCATCCCCCCTAATATTTTGTAACGCTCCGTCACGAAAATGGTGCATACCCACTCACCCCCTGACCATTATTATTTGACTTACTGTTTGAATGTTCCCTAATTTTAACTTCATGAAATTTATGTTGTATGAAATAGAATAAAAACTTAGGGGTTTCAACGTGATGACATCACAAAACTATATTTTTAGATGTTTAAAGTGATATTCTCTGAATAAGGCTTGAAGAACAGATTGAATAGAATTTGAGTTTAATATGGTAAATCGTGGATATGATATGCATCATGATTATGATGATGATGATGATGATGATGATGATGATGATGATGATGATGATGATGATGATGATGATGATGATGATGATGATGATGATGATGATGATGATGATGATGATGATGATGATGATGATGATGATGATGATGATGATGTTGATGATGATGATGATGATGATGATGATGATGATGATGATGATGATGATGATGATGATGATAATTTGATAATGGTGATGTTGTAATCAATTAATCTTACAGCTCTTCTGAACATCTCCATGGATGTATGTTGCTCCAATTGCACCCGCATCGTTTATCTTAAGCCCTTTAAAGAGATGGACGAATTAGCCAGCAACTACTACAATACATCATTCTATTCCATACTGATGCCTGTAATTGCTGTTGGTAGCATGGATTCATACTTTAAAAATCCTTACGTGAAGTTATTGGACACCCCTGGGGTTGTCTTTGTTCGGATAGACAAATCAGCAGACATAATTATGGAGCAAACAATTGCATCAGTTACACAAACTTGGCCGCTCTTTGTTATCATGCTGCTTTTGACCCTTCAAGGAGGAGTTTTTATTTGGATGCTGGTATGATTTTTTGATATTAGTCTTTTGGAAGGGGAATTTGGGAATTAGTTGAATTGTTAAGATTGAAGATAGATCAAGGAATACTCAAGTCCAATCAGAAATTATACGGCAATTGAGAGGGGATGTTTTATTAAAACAGTTGCGGTTGAAGGTGAATGAAGCGATATTAAAGTCAAATTAGAATATGCAAAAAGGTCCTATGATATACCATAGATTGGGTATTTGAGGAAGAAATAAAGGCGCAGTGAATCTGCAAGTTTTTCAGGGACTCCCAGAGAGGATTATGGGTGACAAGACAGTTACAAAGTTTCATCATTTCATCATTTACCCACAAAACTTTTCTCTGCTCACAGACAGCGCCCCTTGTATTCCCTTTTAGGGATTCCCTGATAACGGTGGCTATTAAAGTATCGAAATTTTTAGAAAGCACATTGATAGATGATGACGAGGCCTTGCCCTGACTTTTTATCAAATTAATTTTTATGTACAGTAGCTAGTGGCAACCTAGAAGGCATGATAATATGTAAAACGCACCTTCTAAACATTGTAGATAACATACGTTATTAACTATACTAAACCAAAAAGTGATTAAATCTGTTGTGATTTTCTTTAGGACTCCAGCAAAAATCCAGATGAGTTTTCTCCATCATTTTTGAGAGGTGCATTAGAAGGCAGTTGGTGGGCATACGTTTCTATGACAACAGTGGGGTAAGTTATTTTTGACATTATGTCACTGATCCCCGTCAAAATGGCGTTTAACTTGACGCCGCTCCATAGTCGCATAATGCGACAGGATCCGTCGCTCCAGGTACATTATGCTGCACTTTATTCAATCCGCCGGAATTAATCAAGTCTAAGGTGCTCTTCTCATGCGCCTGATCCACGTACAGCGGCTTTTGTGACTAAGATGATAAGGAATAGACCAGAATAGAGAAGCAAATGTCAGCAACTACGCAATAACACCCGCGGTCAAATTTCTCAATGTTCTAATTCTCTTTTTGCAGGTATGGCGATAAAGCACCGCGTTCGTTTTTCGGACGAGTGTTTGCTATGTTTTGGATAACGATGGGAATTGCTATATCTGGGATATTTACTGCCTCACTAGCTTCTTCTCTGACATCTGCAGCCCTTCCTGGCAAAACAGAACTGGAAGGCCTAAAGGTGATTTTCGATCAGCCAAATATTCCTTAAGAATTCCAAGAATTTCTTTAAATATTTTTGTATAATAACTGTAGGGCGCTAATGCACTAGCGTACCTTCCAACAGCAACAACATTAATAATCGCTGTAAAATGCTATATATTCTTGGATTACCCAACATTGTTGGGATGAAATTCCCGATAACTTTGACTACTGTGCATCAGTGACTGTCAAAGCCTAAACTTTCATCATCAATTCGCAACAAAATGCTGCCAAACAGCCAAAAAGTAGAATTTTTAACTACCTTATTGCACTATCAAGTATGTTCTATCTGAAGTAGTGTGATCTTGATAGCTTTTATTTCACAGAGCGCTAAGCGAAAATCCTTTACATGCAATGAAATACTAGGTTGTTTATGTCACAAAACTTGTCCAGCGGTTTTTATTAACAAGAACGATAAACTCTACTAATACATATCACACAATTACTCTAACGTGTGCACTTCTTTATTCCACTTTCAACTCTCTACCAGACACGCCCCTTCC
Organism: Catostylus mosaicus; assembly: GCA_964019065.1. Lineage (NCBI taxonomy): Eukaryota > Metazoa > Cnidaria > Scyphozoa > Rhizostomeae > Catostylidae > Catostylus > Catostylus mosaicus. Next base: position 2,728,897 of record OZ025199.1, read on the forward strand.
TCATTGCAAATTTACATAGTCACATGATCAAACTCCTCCGCAGTATAAATGTCCATTTACTACATTAACATGTTATGTTTTTCAGGTTGGCATACTTATGCATTCGATTCTCGTTTACGAAGATAACATAGTCTACCGAGAAGGAGGAACGGCTACAAGTAAGATGATGATTTTAACAAAAGAGAATACTAAGGCACTTTATATGTACCATATCATTCCATTCTACGTAGATTATATTATATTGCATTTTGAAGAGACTGTTCATGATTACAATTGTAAGACACATCGAGGGACATTTTATTCTTATCTACGTGGGCAATATTATTTTGATGTTCACAGACTGTTATTACTAAAACTATTGTATTTACAACTCTATAAGATATCCAGCAACACATTTTATTCCATTCTACTTAGGCTACTTGGTATTGCATTTTAAAGAGTCTGTCTTTAACTACAACTATAGAAAATATGAAGGCACAGCAAGATACCTTCTTTACATCATTCTACGTAAACATCCTGATTGCGCATTGTTAAACAGGCTGTCTTATTCCCGATCTTTGTGCCCCTCTACGGCATTTTAAATAACACTTTTGGGGACGAAAGCCATCTTTTACCGGTGAATCTCTGCAATGATTTAGGAGGATATGGAAACAATCACTTGTTGTTACTTCATTGCTCTCTCTGTTGATAGATTTTGAAAACGTTACAAGTATGATCAATGCTCTGAGAAATGGGAAGATTGACGGTAAGTTGTTTACATCAAAAACCAACTTATCCTAACAAGTATTTGAATAGGTTGCATTTGTTAAATGTAGTATTGCTCTTATATCTACAAGTAATCCACAATGGGAATTTCAAAAAATTATTTTCCTGGAGGGCTGTGTCTTACACTGGGAAATCATCAGTTCATAAGCCGTGGGAATGCAACAGATGTTTTGTTTTGAGAATTTCTCTATTATCAGACTCCAGGTAGCGAATTTGATTTAATAGTTGTGGCAAACCTTGTATGTGTGACCGATCTGTGCTGTTGACTACATCCTAGATACTAACTCTGTAATTCCAAATATAAAATGCATTTGTTTCATTTCTGTCTTTCATGAGTTAGCCTTCGCGCCTCCGTCTAGTCGTCTGTTGTCCTACGCAGCATTACTCTTGGCTATCCCAAGTGGGAAGATATTGGTACCAAGTATATTGGTTTGGTAACTAGCTATTAACGCGTGTAATATATGTGGATTTTGCCGTCAGGTACAAGAACTGGGTTGCAACGCAAGGGAGCTTTAAACTGTTCCTCAAGCGCAACGTCAACCATCTAGCCCCAATGATGATGCAACTTATATTCCAAACTATCCCTAACACTAATACTAATCTATTGATGCATTGTTAGCTATCGAAGAATACTCTCTCAATCTGTCTCGATTTCGGTTAGTTTCAAGAACAAAAGTCACTGTTGCCCTCACTGCCGTGTTCAAACGGTAAATAATAATGGGTTAGAGGTGGAAGTTTATAGTCTATCATTAGCCAGTAGCTTATCCGATTAAGGTGTATTCTACTGGTCGAGTTGCGTAATGACATAGGCAAGGGTGCAGCCGCAAATGTGGACCAGGCGCCCAAATGTGCTCCCGGGCAGAGAGAGGCACAACAATAAAAGGTCAAAAAAATTTGTTTTTATTCATAAACGTTCAGAGCTTCTTCTTGACCAAGTTACTACTAAGACCACTTTTTCGATGTTTTTAATCATTGTGATTGGTAGGTCGAACTTTTCTAAAACTGTCCCAGAAGTTGGAAGGGCGAGAGCTGTGCACTTAGATGTTCATTTTAGGCCTGGAAATGGTAGAATAGTAGGATACTGTAGTGGAAAAAATAAGGCATGGAGATATTAAGAACAGGGATGGGCTTGTGTTGGAATTGTGATTAGTTCGAAAGAGACTATTCTTTAACCCGATAATCACCGAGACAGATTCCCGGGATGGTATTTATCGCAAGGTGGTATTTATTGATCCTGGAAAAACTGCTTTAGTAAGAAGATGTTGATTATTTAGTGCTGAAAGATCACAGCAATATATCAAACTGCTACTACGAATTATCATTGATGAATATCCTATGCGATATCACCATAGGAATTCTGATAGACTCGTTTATTCTGCAACATCACTGGAATGCTTTCAACAAGTCTGGACTAAATCTTGAACGAAAATACGATGTTGTTAATTCAGAAACTGGAATAGGAATAGTGTTCTCGTCTCCAGCACTTGAACATTGGGCAGTGTTTTTAAGACAATTCTTCAAAGAAAACAAGGATGCTGAAAGCAGATTGCTGAAGAAAGCGATTGATGTTACAAATAAGAAGGTAGTAATTCATCATACTGTTGATTTATGAGTGCAGCTATAACACAGGGGGAAAATTGCAAAAAGAGGCCCCTTGTGTCTGCGATCCAATTGAGCAAAAGGGACAGAAAGCAAGGGAATCTAGGAACTGAATCTGGAAGCACTTTCAGAGCCTTGTAGGTTGCTCCTGTTGGGAAGTTCCTTGAATACACCTAAAGAGCCTATGCATAGAAGTTTTGATATTAGTTTATATGGCTCTTGGAGCCTGAGGCCCTGGGGCAAACTCCCCCCCCTCTGCCATCTCTGCCCCTTCATCTCGGCAGCTCTATCTTTGGTTACACCCTGTCATATGCGGTTACAAATAGTCACTGGGGGAAGTGTTAAGTCATTTATGTAACCACCATATTCACATTTTGCATTTGGTTAGATTTTGGCCGCATTAATGACTTTGATTAGCATCTGCAGAGGGCCTGAAGCATTAGTTTTAGGTGGTGGTGCATTCCATCTTTGATCCCTATCTAAAGTTAATGACAATTATCATATCAGAAATACAAGGAAAAATTATGTTAATTTTCTTCTAAACAAGGCCCGCAGATTTTTCTTCTATTACCTGCAACCAATCAATCAACAGATGAGACCAAAGATAGAACTTGATCAAATAACACAACAAATTACAAGTCACTAATATGAAGTAAAAAAAAGTTATATGAAATGAATTTGAGTCCTTTTCAGGACAATATCTATGCTTAAAATAGTATAAGGGAATGCAAAGCGAAGTGGGCAGGTCAATGGTCATCGCTGTGTAATCGTATCTTCGTTCTGAGTCAATGTTCCAGCAATCTCTATTTTGACTCTGTCCATACAATGATTGTACGAATCTTTTAATAATGCACCCTTTCTCCTTTAATTTTTTAGCTTGTAATTGAAAGTAAATCCAAATCTGAGACTCAAAACAGCCCTTTTGCTGCCCACAACGTTCATAAAGCAATAATGATGGCGATAGGAATTAGCAGCACAGCATCTTTTCTGATCGGAATCGTCTTCGATATAATGAAAAGAGCCTTTGGCACAAGAAAACGAAAAAAATTTTCAGTAGAAGCCCATGAGATGGAAACTAAGAAAGGTAACTTGTATAAACAATAAAAATAAGCGCAAAGCAAAAGCAGATACAATTGATTGAAAATGATAAACATCAAAATATTCACTAACCCTAACCCTAACCCTTAATCTAACCCTAACCCTAACCCTAACCATCAATCTAATCCTAACCCTAAACCTAACCCTAACCCTAACCCTAACCCTAACCCTAATCCTAACCCTAACCCTTACCCTAACCCTAACCATAAACCTAATCCTAACCCTAACCCTAACCCTAACCCTAACCCTAACCCTAACCCTAAATCTAACCCTATCTAAGTAAAACTATCTTATTAAATTGTAAATCTGGAAGTAATATCAAAATTCTAACATCTTGTATTTCTCTTTGTCTACAGATGTGAAAAGTTTAGACGAACGATTTGATGAGTTTTCCAACACCATTGAAAATGTTCTTGTATCTAATTTGAGGGAGAATATGTCAAAGTTGCGAAGTGAAGTGACAAACTCTGGGAAAAGCAAAAAAAGTTTCCCGTAAAGGCCTTTGCAAAGAGATTAACCATTTGTAAATAGCTTGTTTTTTGTTGCTCAGCAATATGTACCAAATCACGATAACAAGTTATTGGTTCCTTGCTCAAAAAAATTGATCAGCCTAACATCAAAACCAATGCAACGTTTCAAGTTTAAGGTCTGACAAAATAGCGCTTTTTAAAAGGGGGGAATGGGAGCAATAGGAACAAGGCAAGTTAGTCGGTCCATCGATTCGGTACTCGATTCTTCTTCTTTTTATGGTTGTTGTTGTTGTTGCTGCTGTTCTTCTCCTTCTAGTTTCTTCTCCACGTCAATTGACGTTGGCTACCATGCATTTAAATCTCTCTCTGTCCTGAGTCAGATGGAAGAGCTCCCTTTTCCGTAAGCATCCCATTGAAGCAATAAGATAATCCAGGGAATTCTTTCTATGTAATCCTCTGGATCTTGAACCATTTATTTTTCCTTCCAAAACCAGTTTCTCCAAACTATTTTCTCTTACTATATGTCCAAAAAATTGAAGGTTGTTTATGAGTGATGAATGTTGGAATCTGTCGTTCTAATCTAACTTTTGCAAGCACCTTTTCGTTTGACTCAAACTCTTCGATGATACTTTCAACTTTCTTCCGGTATCACCACATCTGCATTGCTTCCAGTTTCTTTTTCATTTCTGCTTTTTCATGACTCACTTCTCACCGCTGAAATTTGATCTCAAATACAGCTATAACACAATCCATTGTACATTAAAATTGCGAAAAAATTAAAAGCAAACACGTTTTTGTCTCTACTTTCAAGGTACTCGACAATTGCAGCAGCAATACACCTTTATTTCTATTTTAGTTGCCATTAGTCTGATGAATCCTGGTCTTTGTACAGTCATTCGCTACTAAGGTCTGATAAAGCCCTGTATTTCGCACACATGTGTTGTCGCGTTTGTGTCTGGTTTTTTGTCGTCTCTCGTCACGTTGTGTAAGGTCCTAACTTTTTCTCTTTCTTTTTTATCGTTGTTGTAATGTGTCGAAACTTGCAAGCGGTCCTGTTATTAAAAATGACATCAAAACTGCTTAAATCCTAGACCGTATTCTACATTGATCGCATGAATATAGCAATTTACTGAGCTTTTGAAAACGCAGAGTATTAATGAGAGAGGCAGAATTAAGGATAACTGGTTGTATAATTACCTTGATTTAATGCAACATTATTAAATTATCTCATAATTCACATACTTTTTGGCAAGTTGATATCGTTGTATTATTGTTATTATTGTATTGAAAAGTCTGTTTCTCTTGGTACTACCACAACTATTTGCACTCCTCGATCGAAGACCCCTGGTACACCTCATTTCTAAAGTCAAGCAGGTTGGCCAGGACTAGTAATTGATAGGTGCTGATTGGATGAAAAGCTGTTACTGTTGGGCGCCGATTTGTCAAAGTTAATAGCTAATCACACGCGCTATTTCCCCTTTGCAGTGTTCGTTCGACAACTGGTTGTTTGTCTCCTCTAGTTTTTAGGTCATTATCCATCGTCATCATATTTTAGTATGCTTATATTCGTGTCCGTTTCTTAGTGCAATATCAAAAAACGAAACAATTTGTTGTAAATTTATAATCCCTGCCAACACCCAACTCCCCCTCACCCTCCCCTTCCCTTCCTCCTCAAAATAGTGTTGCTTAAACCACGTTTCATGACTACTCCAAGACTATGATCCATTGTGAACAAAAATTCAGATATTTCTTTTTGCAATTGGTGGATGAAAACATTATAAGGCCGGAAATCACAAAGAAACCAGTAAATTACGACTTCTCATAAGTGTTTCAACTACTTTTAGCAGTCATTATTGTATTGATATTTATATGATCTCTACCAACCTTTCTCATGGCTGCCAGTATTAGGAATGTTATGTCATCTGCAGGAGCTTTAAAGAAGCTTGAAAGAAAGGAGTAATGCTTGTGATACAAATTATAAAAGCAGTCAAGCATCATAAAATGCCTTGTTACGTTTAAAAATAACTTTAATACCTGTCTCATCTAGTGCATAATTTAAACAATCACCATTGATAAATAGATCTAACTCTATACTCTTAGTGTCTCTTATAGAAAGCCCTCCGCGTATTTATTTCAGGAGACTTTGCCCTCCCCCAGTTGCTTATGAACATTGCCCTTCTATTCATTTCTACGAATCCGTCATGAACAGAATACACAAAAACGTTAAACTAAAACGCAACCAGTGGCACCTTTCTTCTAATTCCATCACGATTTTAAAACTTAAAGATAAAGATTAACCTGCGTACATTTTCTAGTTGCACTCCACCTTTGCTTGAAGATTGGCTGACATGCAAAAATCCCATCTATTAGAACTCCTTTTCTTCTGTAAATTGGCCAAAGCGCACGCTATCAATTTTATCCCCCTCAACATTAGGAACAACAGAGAGCGTATATAAATATATATACATACAGCTTTTATGTATGTAGTAGAAATGAAATTTAGATTTTCTGCGGATAAATGCCTCCATAGATTTGCTCGAGACTGCTTAATTTAATGCATGAAACGCAGAAATTCCAAAAATATGTTGAATCATTATTCGCAGAGTTTACACTGGCCAAGGTGGTTTTGATAGAACATTGGTAGGGGTAACCCAGATAAGGTAATTATATATGGTAACCACAAAACTACCTGATTCACGGAAGCACTCACAGTTTGACTGCTGAGATTGATCTGACTAAGCTTGAATCCAGTTTGGGCTTCGATTATCTTTGTGTGAAGCGAAAAAAGTTTCAGCCATTTCAGCATTTACACTGCGAACATAAACTTAGGTATGAGGAAGCTGAGCCACTGCTGACTTTAATACAACTAGGAAGCTTTGGTGACGCCTTGCAAAGTAAATAGTCATGTGGCGTTCGTGTATGAGCAAGGGAAAAAGACAAAATGTCGAAGTTACATCTTAACGATTTTATAGTTTATATTTTACAATTGTTTGTTTTTATCAAATTATTGTAAATGATTTTTTTGTTTATACATTACTCTGCTTTGTGGCATAGGCCAGCTTCAAAGGCCATTAAAGTGAGCGATGAGCTTAACCATAGACTATGGCTTAACATACCATCAATAAACAATGTGCAATAAAGCTGGGTTCCCACTAGGCGTTTAAGTTAATTTCTCAAGCATAAACGCACTTAAACCCACTTAAACGCACTTAAGCCCCTTGTGGGAACCAAGCTTAAGAGAGATGCCTTGTTGTGAGAACATCCAAAGCATCTTTTTTTCAAAATTCAATTCGTCACGTCAATTATTATTAGAGTTAATCACGAAAGTCATCAGTTCGTTTGCACACAGCTGCTTCTTAAAATTTCACTGGGAAGGTGCGTAGCATCAAGGAAAGATTGAAAATTAAAACGGTACTTAATCAACAAAAATAACTCTCCTAGTAACTGTGAATCCAAAATATGGACTGACAAGGCCCAAACTTTACAAATTTGCTGTCGAACAAGTCAATTGGGGGTGTCACACCACCACATCCTACTGTAGAAATAAGCATATTCATCACTGTCCATTTCACTCAGCCAGTGGCGCCGTGGCCGGGGGCCCTGAAAAAAATTTGTCGGATGATTTCGATGCTTGTCGGAAATTTTGAAATTTATATTTGTTGAATTACAAAATTTTTTTTTCACAAATAATCAAGGCTTTAGGATTTTCATCTCTGGTTATAAGTGTAAAACTAGAAGTAACATTTTGCAACATCAAAGCCAGTGGTGTCGTGGCCGATGGAAGAACCCCAGTTAAAATGTTGTCGGAAAATTTCGTCATTTTCTCCCCTTTTTCAGAAAAGCAATAAATTAGTTAATCTAATTTTTTTCATCTTTCGTGTTCAATTTTCTATCATAAGACATAACAAAATCAAATGCGGAAACAGTACGGATTTCTTCCAAATCTAGAAGGACGAGAAGTGACGTCCTTGAAAAGGTGTAAGAAGGGAGGGGCATCCAAAGAATTCATCGCCCATAAAGGGTTTCAATCACTAGATGATGGTCACATCAAAAAGCACTTGAGAATATGTGTTTTGCAAGCTCAGAGGATTTGTTTAACTGCTTGTTATATACGTTACAGCAGTGCCAGTTTTCAAACGAGAGCGGCGAAACGGTCTTTGACGCTGATGCTTTTGACAACAAGTTTACATCTTTTGAAACTAGGATGGCAGCCTGTGTTTTCCGGAAGATTTTCGCCATCACCGACCCTACTTCAAATATTCTTCAGTCAGAGCTTATCCCGATTTGCACTTTTTAAATAGGATACTTGTCACTTTTCCTACAGGCTCAAATTCAGTAGTGTACAGCTGGGGGGCTCAGGGGGGCTCGGCCCCCTAGTAATTTTCTTGTGTGATTTATGTGGAAGATTGGTTGCAGAGTTTGCAAAACAACCAAAAAAATTGGTACGTTTCATGACCATGGTATGCATTTGAGCAAGGAATGCATCAACTGCTAAATATCTTCAGATGCAGGAACAAGTGCACGGAAGCAAGATTGTGAAACGTGCAGCTAGCAAAGCTCATTGACCCTGACAATTTTTTCCTGGAAAGAGAGTGACAGGCAAATAAAAATACCGCTGTTTCTAATCTTAATCACCAGAGAGAAAATTGAGAGATGCATAAGAACAGCATATCACGTTGCCTGCGACGACTGGCCTTATTCTAATTATTTAGCTTTTGTAAACCTACAAAAATGTGATTAGAAATGGGTAGAAAATTGTATTCAAGGTGGTTGGCGCTATAATTTTTCCCTCAATATGCTCAAGTCAGAGGGTTTTTATAAGCAAAAAGTCCTAAAAAGAGCGGGGGATGGGGAAAAGAATAAAAAAATCAATAATTTGGGGCCTGTTGATTAGGCACCTTAGAGTAATTTCTACGAGGGTCTCAGCAATCTAAATGGCCTTTAGTTGGACATTCCAACGTATCCCAGCATTCTTTGTAGGCTTCACCCATGTGCAGCAGCCCCTAGTTATTAATCCAGCTCTACACCACTGGGCTCAATTAAATGTGAAAGGACATTCTCAAAATTCAGAATTGTTAAAAATCGTTTGCGGTCAACCATGGGACAGGATCGTTTGAATTCCCTTATTCTGTTAAACGTTGAGCATAGTATGTCGAAATCATGAAATTTTGATGAGATGATTGATGTTTTTGCAAACACAATGCTAAGAAAGTATTTAGGTTTTAGTTTGTAATTAGGTTTTCTGGCTGCCCCATTTTCTCCTGCCTTCAGTACATCTCAAAATTGTTCACTGACTATTATGATACCTTGAAAAACATGAAATTAAAAGGGGGTCACTGCTGTTGGTCTTGAAAAATTGTCTCGTTGTCGGAAAATTCGAACCTTTGGCCCCCCCAAAAATTGTGCTCCAACGGCGCCACTGCACTCAGCTAGCTGTTACCCTCTGCTTGCATTTGTGTATTTGTGATTTACTTAAAGTTCGTATGATATTCATTGCATTTCTGATATTGGTTGCAAAGTTCATATCCGTTCCTCTACATCCCGCAGTTCTCATTCGAAGTTGGTAAATATTGCTTGAGTCTCTAAGATTGTAAATCAAAGCATCTTTAAAAAAATCTGCTCTCCAGTTGTAAGAACAGAGTAAAGCTCATTCTTGGTCAGAATCGATCCAGTTTCCACCTGAAGAAGCTATAGAATTTTTTTATTGCGTAAAAGATCAGCTTCAATTGTTTTTAATTTCTCAACAGAAATCGGCAACTTGCTTAGAATGGGCTAAGGAGATCAAGGCAGTGATATACTTTGGGATATGCCAATGGATGCCAATAAGATCAGTTTGAGTCTAGAATACCACAGTCGTGTATCAAAAGCTGTTTAGCTAGATGACTGTCTTTGGTTTCTATTGGCATAACATTCACACGCAAATTCCTTTTTCAGCTTTATTCAGCTCATTAAGGCTATCTGCTGTTCATCTTGGATTGGTTGTTTAAAAACTCATTCCTTATATCTGCAAAATTTTCTTTTAAGCTTTCCATTCTCTCTGATAACTGATCGAATTTTTCTTCAAGACTTCTTTCACCTGAAAAAGAGAGAATTTTAACAAAAAACAGCATTCGATAAACATTTTCACTAGACTTAAAAGAACAATTGAAAAACTATTTACAAATTTCCTCCAATTTTTTAGCAAAACTTTATCCAAAATGTATCAAGGTTTGCATTACATTTATAATTTCCACTTGACTTTCTCTTTTGAAAAAGCAAATTTGTCTCAAATCTGATAAAAAGTGCTGCGAAAAAAAAATTAAAATTACCTTTACGAGCCTCCATTTCATGTATTGTCGTGGTTTGTTGCCTCTTTTTAGCGTAATATAAATGTCTTAGCAAGTCAAAAACAATACAAAAGCCAAAAGAAGCTGCAACGCCAATCCCAATAGAAGTAATGATCGATGTATAGATGCTGGTTTGAAATGAGGGACGAGTTGTGGTACTTGTTGGATTAGTGATGGAAAACTAAAATGTAAAGAAATGAATGCGATTAGATAATGACGCGTTTTTGGATACAGTAATAGCGCAGTTTTAATATTATTCAGTGTTTTAGTGACAATGTTGTCTGGTGTAGATATCTTTTTCTTCAAAGCATCAGATTTTGGCGTTCATTGTGTTTCATATGGTGCAAATGATCCATTGATGATAAGTCAATCTATACTAGTCTTTCTCTTTCTCTTCATTAGGAGTCTATGGCACTAAATGATGAATGTATCTTTCTCCAAGCGCTTGCCTCCTTCTGCCCTACAAATCCACTGGAAATTTTTTAATATAGATGATAAACCAAAATTTATTGACATCCAAATAAAACGCGAAAAATCTACAAAGTTAAAGGAAGGTACCATAGGATACTAATGTAGGGGTAGCACGCAACTAAACTCATGCAATATCTTGCAATAAACAAACGCAATTGCAACAACATTCAATAATAAATAGGAATTTTAACATTGTACAATGAAGAAACAGCCTTGCAACATCATGTTGCATATATAACACGCATGTAACATCCTTAAAAAAAAAACACTCTTGCAACATACTGCAATAGATGAAAGAGCCATATTTATCAAGGTGCGATGAGACCCTGCAACAACATGCAAACTAGGCTTTAGAGAAATTCCTCTGTATTCCAAATTAAAATCTTAAAAGTAGTCAGCCTTACCCTCTTCTTCATTTGGCCTAATGCCTCTCTTAGCAGCCGGCTTTCAGCATCTTTATTCTCTTGAAAAAAGTAATATAAGAATGTTGCCCAATTTTGATAGGCTGGGCCTGAAAACATGATTCCAATTGCGGTGTCAGAGTTTGCCACGTCCTCCTTTCGTTCTAAATCCAGATCAGATTTTTTGAATTCCTCCCAATGGTAATGCAACACAAGACGATCCATTAGTATGCCTGTTTATGAAAAACAAAACACTTTCATATAGAAGCAAACCAGTCAGTTAAAAGACCAGCACATGGAATGCCGATGCACAACTGCTCTCTAAACAAAAAAGTTACAACTTTTAGAATCGTCTAATGAAACAAATCTTATTACATTTTTTAATATGCCCCAAAATTAAAGAAATAACTAAAAATTAGCCAAAAGAAGACAAATTTATTAGAATCATTATATGCCTTAGCTTTATAACTGCTTTTTTCAAGCTAGTATGTTTGCAATTTACTCTTGAAACTGACTTTTTTGAAATGATCCGTGTTTAGAAGGAAAGTTTTCTATGTTCCTTTCACTTAGGCCAACAACATCTGACTTCTTCGAAATATTTTGACTTTGAGCATGGAAATATTTCTGTCTCACATAGAACGTCAATAAACATTGTCTTTAGTCCCAATTTGATCAAAAAGTAAGGAAATGTAAAATCATATATAACGATACTGCACGATGTTATTATACTTTTACCACGGGGATTGTTTGCAATGTGTTTTTACCTTCAAAAATCAAAGAACCAAAATGGCAATTGGTTTGCTGAATCTCTTGATGTTGTGAATTCTATCATTTTTTATAAATAATAAAAAATTTTCTGATAAATAAATTTTATTTCAACAATTTTGGTCCATTCAAATGTGGCAAGCTTCATAGACCTAAAAATCATCGTATGTGGGAAATCAAACTTTTGGTATTCTGAAAACTGGTTGAGTACAACAATAATTGTAACGGATCCTATTGGCCAAATTTCCTAGTCACTTTAGTGTGGTTGCAGTTGTTTTTTTGCTTGTTGCTTTGCAGAGTAGCCCCCTCCATTTGATGTTGTCGCGTACACAGGAACTAATAAAATGGTGAGCTACTATTTTAATAATTATACGAGTAATGATACACGATATTTATACAGGTCACCAGATTCAGCTTAATGAAGCTGCTTTCAGTCTGGGACCTGTTACGATCTTTTAATTGTTTAGGCAGAATGAGTTTGCTGATACTCTCGGTAAATTGTCATCTACTTCTCTTTGTTTTTCGTTCATTATCCAAAATACTACTATCCGTAATAGCGTTGGATAAAAAGGCACTTTTCATTAAGCTTGATAATATTTAAGGTTTGCTGTACCAACATGCTATTCAGATTAATAATAAAGTTAACAGATGGCAAAGATAGATATTGTATAAAGGATAGAGATAAAAGTATGGTTTCATTATTATTACCGTCAATCTTTTTTGTCCGAAGAGCTTCAATCATTGGTTTAACCTCTTGAAAACCTGATAAAACAATTTTGCATTTTTCAAAAATTTTTGTCTTAAAGTTTAATTTAGGGAACCTCATTGAAACCTTGGGTAGAGGGGAAAGATCTGCAATGGTCCGCAAAATATGATGATACCCGTGTAGAGGCACTCTATGATTCTTTACCTGTAACAGACCTATTCGCAAACCGCTTCTCGTAGAGATTACAGAATCAGTAGCTGAGGGGGTCTGATGGAATTTCCCTCAGTTCAAAAATTCCTTCCAGTCAGAAGCCTACTCCTCTACAGAAAACACCCGCACTGCTACCCTGATTGTGCAATATTTGTAAAATTTGTTCTTTTTCTGAGTTTAATTCCATTTGCTTTGTTATCAAACGCTTTTAAAATTCAATATAGATATATCAAACTGTTGAGCAAATATTCCAGTACAGAGTCTCAAAGTGACATTCCTACAGGGGTGGATCCAGGAAATTTTTAAATAGATGCATCAGGAGCAGTGGCAGGAGGGCAAGGACCACTCCCACTTTTTTCTCCGAAACTAAAGTTCTTAGAGTCATAGGGGCTTGGTTACTTACAAATCTTGCTCCACTTAGGCCCCTCTCCCCTCGACTCAAGAGAGACTTCCTCCGCCCGAGAGTTGATGCCAAAGGCCCAAGCGACCCAAGGTGCAGCATTGCACAGCAATGATTGCACAGCATTAAGCCCATGCCCATTAAACTAGCAGGTAATATCCCCTTTGGAAAAAACGTAAATTGTAAAGGTTATTGATTTTAAATATGTACTGTATGTTTAGATTTGAATACATTTAAAACCTGTAGAACGTACATAACAACTTTTACCTTATGCCAAATATCTCAATATGAATTATTTTGTGCCCCATGATTCGCTGCATATTCTCCAAATCAAATTTACCTTATGTCTAGGGATTTTTCACTATTTTGCCAAAAGATTTTAACAATTATTTCTGACACCTTTCTTTTGTGTTGACAATATCTGAATATACACCTAAGTAGTTGTCTGCCTCTTCCGCCATGTTAACTACAATAACACGGTGCAATGCAAACCAGCAACAACTTTTTATCAGATTTCGCAATAGCGACCTTTGAGTTGCACCCATTCAAAAGGTGCATCCCGAGTGTTTCTTTTGTCCGCAAAAGGCTGTAATCAGCTAAAAGGACTGGGGACCAGTGCATTCGCATAAACAACAGTGGCAAAACAATAAAACTGTTGATGATTCTGGTGCAAGCCTTCAAAGTGTTGCGTTATCAACAGACCGTAAGACTTGTGTTTTGTAGCATATCTCCTCCACAACTACAACTTCCAACCCAACTGCGACTTAAACACAACGTCCATTGTCGCCCGCGAAATATTATTGAGAGAAATAATTTGAAGAGTGGAGTTTTAAAAACGGACAGCTAATGCTTTGAATTCTGGAAGAAAAAAAATTGTTTTGCAGATAACACCGCTGACACTAATGGTATCATATAAACACTTGCCAGAGTTATTTCATAGTTGCAGTCAAAAAAGCTTCCTACTTACGAATTACTGTTGCACCCTCCCTGTATATAATGTTTTCTTCGTAGGCCATAGCAACTTGTCCCAAATAACCAACCTAGGAAAATACGTTTGCTATTTGATGACAGAGATACATCAATAACGTAATACCAATAAGCCTAGTTTTCAGCTTTATTAGGTGGAAAGGATATTCCTTTGTTTTCTATTTGCCGTCTCATAAAATTAAACCATCCAAAAAATTTTTCTGTAGCTGCAAACTATGCAAACTTTTGAGCTCTAATATAGGTTTTCTTTAATAATAATTACCTTTTTTTTAACTTCTCTATTTTAACTTATATAGTATAGTTGGCTTTACTCAGCATATGGTTACAATCTTAGGCCAATTTTAGATGAGTTGTATATTATTATTATTGTATTTATCTTTGCAGAGTCTAAAACAGTGGTCAACCCTTTTCAGGCCTATTTCAATCTATCTTTATCTAAAGTAAAAAAGGAACTGTGCCAACTCCCTTTAATAAAACCGCAGTGTCATGTTGCTGTGGAATATTGAAGAGATCGTACAAAACTTATAACCTTTCCTAAAAGCCATACATATGAAATGCACAATAATTGTGATGGAAATAGATGCACGTGTCAATTTGATATTGCACCTGATAGACACCATTGTCTCTTTTTTGGGGAGGGGCAACCACAAAGCAGTTTGAAAAGGATTATTTTTTACAGGTGTTCCAAAGATGTTTGACAGAAGATGCGTGACTAAACTCATTGGTAAGCTGTATCCATTCATCCTACAATCAAATGCAATTTTTCAAAGTTGAATATGGAGTGCATTATTGTGCATTAGAGCGCACAAATAAACAGAGGCACTCATGAAAGAAAAATAAACTCAATGTGAATGTACCTTCAATCCGTCTAGTTTTGTTTTCTCTGGAAGGGCTGCCGATGTTAAAGAAGATGAGAGCGAGGCAGTAAAGATGCCAGTTATTGCAATGCCAACAGTAATCCAAAAGACAGCAAAAATTCTCCCTTGAATAGAACGTGGTGCTTTATCACCGTAACTGCAATACAATAAAGTACATTGCTCATACATTTGCCAATGATATACAAGGGACTGATTGGATTGTAAATAAGGATTCACTGGGACTATTAACCAATAAGAATCGGAAAAGGAAAAATGTTCTATCTCTTGATCTTTTACCAATTAAATATCGACAATGGAACACTCATTTATCCCTTGTTCCTTCAACAAATATAAACGGAAAACAGCTAGGTATCCTTTGCTTTGTACTCAACTAGCGTTAAGAGAGATTGATCTTAAACTTAAAATATAATAATGGCAAACCAACAACCAAGCAATGGCACTTCCTTGCGATGTGATAAGGTTGATTTTTATATACAAAGGCCACGTACTGATACTCGAAGAGAGTCTTTTCATAAAAGTCATCTCTCACAAGACTTACCCGACTGTTGTCATAGATATGTATGCCCACCAACTTCCTTCAATTGTACCGCGAATGAATGAACGTGGAAATTCATCAGGGTTCTTCCATTGCTCCTGAAAAATATCTGGGATACTAGGACGCACGTTGTAAGGTGCTACGCATGTGACAAGTAGAGCTGTATGTCGCTCAAATGCTAGCTTCCTCTTTAAAAGACAGTTAGATATTAAAAGAAACCACTTATTCTTCAATAGCTAGGGCTAAACAAATTTCCTTAAACGAATGTCTAGCCCCAGTAAAATTAAGGTGACGTAAGACCTCAATTAAACGCCTGGGGCATATTCATATATTTTAGATTTAAGGTCTGCTAGAGGATCACCATTTCATTTCATTTTAAATTATTCATATGTTGAGACATTTTACTGGAACATGCTAGGAACAATGCATTAAGACAAAAAACGACAGCATTTGCTTGTAGCAATTGGCTAAAGACCAATGGAAGCTTGAATACCAATAGTATGCATTCACATTTTTGGCCAAATTGTTTTCAACATCAACGCTCTCATTTAACAACAAAAAACAACGGACGAAGAGCGAAGTGAAAGTTGGTTGATGTAAACTAATTTAATATTTGAAAGAAATACTTACTTGATTTATTTATATTCATCAGTTATCTCATATTTATAATACACCCTTAGCTACCTAGTAATGCAAAACACATCGGTAGTTACAAATTTAGGCCTGTTTTTAACCCGTCGCAATAAACTTGAGGAGGATAAAAAACAGTCACATCGTTTCGCCTTTTCAAGTAACGTGAATAAATCGGCAATTACTTATCCTTATTTCAACCAGTCAAAATCAACAAATTAGCAATAAATCGTTGTTGTTGCTGCTGACAAAAATATCAGGATGACACTTTTGTTCATTTTGACCAATAAGCATCGACAAAAAATAAACAATTGTCATTTGTTTTCTAAACCAATTTGTACCGCGAGGCATTGCATTTAAACTCAAAGAAGATACATAGATATTTATAATAGGACAAACCAGTAGCCAAATAATAGCACCTCCTTGTGACGTCAAAAGGATGACGATGATGAACAAAGGCCACGTGCTGGCGATCGACAAAAAAGCCTTTTCCATGAAATCATCATCTGACTTATCAATGCGCAAATACACCACCCCAGGAGTTTTCATGAACCTGACGAATGGAAGGCCAAAGTAGGAGTTTGAAGAAGACGTAGCCAATGCTGGCATCATGATTGAATAGGCCGAAGAATTGAAAAACAAACGAGACGCTTCCCTGATTGATTTAAACGGTTTCAAATAGCTGATATTTGTACAAAGACGACAGCATGTCTGCATCGTGATATTAAACAATGCTGAAAAAGAAGAAAAAACTTTTTTAAAGAATGACCACAATAAATGTATGGAATCCACTCTTCTTCTCAATAGCAAAGCATTATCAGTGGAATCAAGGCATTATTTTTGAACCAGAATACTTACCATATGACTACCTCTTTGCTCGAAGAGATGATCCGCAGGATGTTGAGTGACATCCGTTATTGAAGTGCTTTAGCGGGCATTTTTTCATGAGGGAGATGGAGCATGATTCATGCAATTTCTTATAGCGAAAAAACAGAGATTCTCATTTGGTGCCTATATAGTAAGACTCCAAGCTTATGCCATTTTTATGTCTATCTTGCATCTCGATATCAAGATGAGGGCAACTTAGTTCGCTGGTCTTGAAAAATTAAAGATATTCAAGGATTCCCTATGTCGCCACTATTGTGTAATAGAGCAATCCATTGAATTGACCAATTCTAGTCAGAGCACGGTTGTGGCACAGAAGGAACCATTGGGACATCCTTACTGACACTTTTGATCTGTGATCTAGGCTACAAACTATGTATTGGTCAGAATCATCAATGCAAGAAAATCCGGTAATCCATGTGCTTTGCGGTACAATGAACATCTCCATAGCATTTGCGTTTGCCTTTTCTGGATTGGTTCCATTACAGCGAAAACTTTGGGCATACGGGGAATCCCCTTATAGGCAAAACAATGTTTGAAAATAGAAATCACCCTCAAAGCAACCAATCAGTGAACAATAAGCGAGGTCTCTATAGTAGTTTGTGCTTCGAGTTTTTATTTCGCACAATTATTATCAGGAAAAAGCAAAATGATAAAATGAATGAACAAAGCAAACACTTTACCAGGAATGATCCCATCGACATTTCCATCGGGTAAAGTCATCATGTATGGCGGAATGTTGTAATACATTATTTTCAACTCTGCATTACATACTCGGTGATCATGGTACCATTTTTCGCAAGTTGTATTGGCGTACACTGCTTTGGCTGTTCCACTTGCTATATCGTATCTAGATGTTAAAAAAATACCAGTTGAAGAATTGAACTTATACTTTAAATAGCTATTTCTTCACTACTTACGCACCAAGGGAGAATGAACGAGTGAATAAGGTGCAGCAGAGTTAGGAAAATATCACGGTCACACGGTCACTAGCTAAAGGAAGGTCCACGCAAAACAATAAAAAATCATATAGGCACACCTAGCCATTTTTATTTTCCGTGGTCTTTTAAAAGAGGTTTGCTTTCCGATATTTTTTGTTCCGAGGTTAACTTTTCTGGACTTTAAGGTGCAGGTCTACCAGCCTATGAGCAGCGAAAGCTGTAGCTCAAGACCACCCTAGGCCTTTATCCACAAGATGTTCCGTCAACTCAGTTGTCCATCCTTTCGAGGTTGTAAGAAGGCACTCCAAAGAGAACCTAAACACACAGGCATTAGCGCCCCAAGCCCACATCAGCTTGAAGCTGCTGGAGCCCTAGCCCGGGTAACACGCCTTGCGCAAGGGTGCTATTCTTATAGATGATAGGGGCTAGGATTCGGACAAAAGACGTTAAGATCGCTAGTCCTAAACCTAAATCACCGCATCACAGAGACCAAAGGCACACAAGGGGGGGGGGGCAAGAAGGGTTCAAATGTTAAGATGTCGTTCAGTGTCGTAAGATTAGATCTCATATCTTTGTGCATTACTTTTCCAATTGAATTTAAAGATAGCAAGACTATGGCAAAAGAATTAAAAGATAGCAAGACTATTCAAATTAAAACATATATCTATTGGTTTTTGTCAATTATGAAACACTGTCATATAACATAAAAAGGATATGCCATAGAACTCAAGTTATAACTTAGCTAGACGAGCATTGATAACACTACATTAGCATCAAAACAGAGTGGGATTGGTTTTTAATGGTTTTCCATTTGATTTCATTGCTGATTAATTAGAATCAAACACTTGTGTTAGCAGATGATAGGAGCCCCCCGTCCCTTTCATGAATTCAATCAATTGTTATTGTCCATGGATTCTATAGATATAAATTCGGAAAGTCTGGATGGTAGGGGGTCTCGTTGTCTTAGAATTGTCCCGATTCAGGCTTTCGTGAAGCAGATTGACGTAAAGAGATAGTAAAATCAATTTACGTAAATACATGTTGAATAATTCAAGCGTTTGCAAAGCTGCTAAATACCTGTATACAGAACACGGCACCAACAGGTATAAGCAACAGGTTGACAATTCATTGTTCATTTGCAAGTCACCCCGATAATGTCATGAATTAATCACATTGCTGCTCACTATCTCCTTCGAGTTATGTAATTGATCTGTAGAGGCGCCTCTAAAATTAAAGGTCTCTCTACACTGGCCAACCAGCCAAGATTTAAACGCCCTATCCTCTTGTTACACGCATCACAAAAATCAATTCAAAAAGCTCTAAATTTGGCAAAATGGTGTCCATTCAACATTATATTGAGCATTATATTATACTTCACGCAGAGGTATCGATTGAGCACTGATTTGATGACATAAAGTACAGTAAATGAACGTAAAGTACAGTACAGTACAGTAAACTGCAGCGCAATGCAGTGCAGTGCAGTACAGTACAGTAGAGTGCAGTGCAGTGCAGTGCAGTACAGTACAGTACAGTACAGTACAGTACAGTACAGTACAGTACAGTACAGTACAGTACAGTACAGTACAGTACAGTACAGTACAGTACAGTACAGTACAGTACAGTACAGTACAGTACAGTACAGTACAGTACAGTACAGTACAGTACAGTACAGTACAGTACAGTACAGTACAGTACAGTACAGTACAGTACAGTACAGTACAGTACAGTACAGTACAGTACAGTACAGTACAGTACAGTACAGTACAGTACAGTACAGTACAGTACAGTACAGTACAGTAAATAACAATTTTACCTCATTGAGCATTTGACCTCTTCGGCTTTAGGCTTTTCAGTGCAATTCTTTGCATTTCCATTGCAGAAAAGAATGACAAGTATAAAGATGGTTGCAAAGCCAGTATATACGTACATGGTGTACATCTGTTCGAAATATCATGGATCAAAAGCGAAAGGTTAGGCAGCAGATACACCAATTAATCTACGTGACAATGAGTTTGGACAAATCTATATTAGGCATTACAGGTACTAGCATTAATGCATGAAAGCCTATTACAAAACAGCTCTATAGTTTGTAAACAGGTTCAATATGTAGAGCCAGAAAAGCGATGAATAATTTATCTACATAATTTATTTGCCGTTAGCAACAAATTTGTGTATCTATACATGCACTTTAGCATGCATATTAACTTTTGTGGCGTCTTCTTTTCAGTTTTGACGAGTGTTTGTTTTGTCCTTAGCACTAAAACAATATTGATATGTTATTATGTTTTTGCAGTAAAGGGCATTTGGAAAGGAATTAAATATAGAAGAGATAAATGTGTTTATAAGATCCTGTACTAATACAAATGCTCTTTCTTACAAGTCACGTACTGCGGTAAGCTGTGAGATCTGAGAAAACCATTTGCCTAGAAAACGCGCAGTAGAGACATTAAATGCACAGAAGCGATGAAATGAAAGAATACTGCCAAACGAGTATGACAGTCTTATACGCAGGTTACTGCAAGTGCTAATGAGTGAAATCGATAATATCTGATTAAGCAACAGGCGCAAATGCACATCTATTATAGGAGTGCGTTTTGAGAACTTAAATTTACTGTGTTCTTGAAGAACTAAAAACACTTGTGCCCAACACGAATCATCAATTGTAGGCTAAATACAGACTTAGATACTTAGCTAGATACTTACCAGCTTCCACTATTAAGACAACAATCTGTATTAAAGTAGAGATCTAGCGTACATGTTCTAACCAACAACCAGTGTTTAAACAGGAGATTTTCATTGACAATCATCGAAACGGAGTTATCTTGTGTTATCATCTTTTTGTCTGCTTTGCAGATCAAAATTCTCCATAATGTTCAAAGCATAATAATTAACGAAAGGGAGCCCCAGCAGGAAAGGTATTCTCAAAGAAAACATTCTGAGCCCTACAGTTAATTTTAGGATTAAAATAATCTTCGCAATAAAAGTTTCACAAAGTGAACTTCTCTTTCTCCTAAGATCTGTTGATACTTAAAATAATCTGCAAACCCTACAGGTTGCTATGATGTACTTACATTCTTTGGTTATAAATTCGTTGATTTAAAGCATCTAAAGTATTCGATTAATGCTTCACTGAATTATGAAAGCATGGTGGAAAGGAGGGAGATGACTGTGAAGAAAAAGGGTTGGATAAGGATTAGGATTAAGGATAAGGATAAGGGTTAAGAATGAAATAGGATTCACTCGATTAGAATGGATTAGAGTTATATTCCATAAATCTAGCAAAAGCGTGAAACACAAAAAGGCAAAGAAAAGAAGATTTTTATTTGAAATGCAATATATAAGTACATTTTCTGTTAGTTCTATAGCCTGCACATCAGGGGAGGTCTCATGCCAAAATTTTGTGTTTTCTCAAGTTTTCATTATGTATTTTAACGCATGAAAAAGAGATTTAAATAATTGCTTGAATATTTTACAGGTAGATCATGTGGTGAAATATTCTGTGAATTTCACATTTTTAACTAAAATGCTTTAGAAAGAGCTGATTCTGCTACGTCTTATATTGTGTAACAAAGTTTGTCACAGCCCTTGCAAAGCAGTTCTGTGAATGATAGAGCTGTTGTATGCTGAAAACAACGAGAATTAGAAAATGAAAGTATGGCAATCACAGCAAACAATAACATTTAGCAAACAATTACTAGAATTCAATAAATTTCGAGCCAGTGTTTTGATTAAATATTTTCTCAAATTGATGCCGCTTTTGAAATTTCAATCTTTTTATCAATTATTTCACTGCACCTGCTACACTGCAATCGGATAAACAAGCAGTGTTGCAATGAAATATATTGAGAGCAACTGGTAGCTTATTGCATTGCAAGCAAATTCGTCATTATTAGTTTCAGGGATTATTGGGAATTGCTATCAAAATCTACATCACAGAAACAAGCAGGCAAACAAGCGAGCAAAAAAATCAAAAAGCAAGCAAACAAGCAAGTAAGCCAGCAAGCAATTAAAAATGCAAGCAAGCAAGCAAACAAGCAAGCAAACATGCAGGCAAACAAGCAGGCAAACAAGCAAGCAAACAAGCGAGCAAAATAAGGAAAAAAATCAAGCAAAAAATCAAAAAGCAAGCAAACAAGCAAGTAAGCCAGCAAGCAAGCAATTAAAAATGCAAGCAAGCAAGCAAACAAGCAAGCAAACAAGCAAGCAAACAAGCAAGCAAACAAGCAGGCAAACAAGCAAGCAAACAAGCAAGCAGACAAGCAAGCAAACAAGCAAGCAAACAAGCAGGCAAACAAGCAAGCAAACAAGCAAGCAAAACAAGCGAGCAAAAAAAGGAAAAAAATCAAGCAAATATTCAAAAAACAAGCAAGCCAGCAAGCAAGCAATTAAAAAAGCAAGCAAGCAAGGAAAAGGGGGCAATAAGGTCCATGCTGCCAGTATTCACTCAGAAGGAGTCATCTTTTGACTTCAAAACGGCGAGAACCTTGAGAAAAATGCCCCCAGGTGCCATCGACTCCGTCTTTAGATCACCTCCGAAAATTTGAGTAAATGCTAGGAAATGTTTGATCTAAACTTCCAATAGAAAATCAGAAAATCACAAAAAGGTTCAAAGCAAGATATTGCAAATTAAGAACTAGTGTCCTGCAGTATTTTTTACGAGGACTGCTACAAAAGTTGTATGTGATCACTTGAGATAAGCATGCAAAAATGCTTCCATCAATGAAGAAGAGAAAGGAATTCGTTGGCATTATGAACAGCATTTAGAAGATTGACCCTTTTGCACCCGGATTTAATTTCAGTTAACTGTTAAAACCCATATAATTCTACACTCTTCAGGGGATAGCATAGTCAAATAACTTAGGTGAAAGCGTAAACTATTATAGAAAACTGCCATCAGAACTTTTACAATATTTTGTACCTAACCCCCTGAAAAATGGTCTTTTTCGTATCATTTGGCCATATGGCCCGTTCAGGGGGGAAAGGGCTAAAGAGGAAAAAACTGCAATTGTAATGACACGGCTGTAGAAGACTTAAGACTGCCTTCTAACACTGGAGCAAATACCTTAAATATCGTTTATGAATTCTGAATAAAGGAACCTGTTAAGCAAATAATATATAACTTGAATGGATATACCATAGTATGGCTACCATCAAATATGTTGGGTATAAATTATTCATAGATTTAAGGTTGTTTGTAAATCTATTTTGTCGATTATCCTTGAAAGCAGAGGCCCGATTACAGTTGAGCATCTCGGTGAACAAAAATCGTTGCAAAAAGGTATCAAATTTGGATATAAAACAAGAAATTTTTGTGGTGTTGAGTTGTAGTTTTAGTTTCTGTCTGCCAAGTTACCTAGCAGCTTTACATCATGTGCATCAAAAAGATAATTGCAGTCATGGTCATACTTGTTTTTCACGACTGTGAAGGGAATGCAAATAATACAACAACGCCTAGTGCCATCTATGCGACGTGTGGAGCAAGGTAATGTTTTGATTGAACATTTAGGCAATAGTCGTTGTCTTTAATCGGCTGATTGGTAACGCGGAAGTGATATATCGCATGCGTCAAGTCATATTTGATATAAGGTGATGATGTATAGCTATTCGCCAAACAGATAGAAAAATACACAAGTTCATTTCATTTCATTTCATTTCATTTCATTTCATTTCATTTCATTCCATTTCATTTCATTTCATTTCATTTCATTCCATTCCATTCCATTTCATTTCATTCCATTTCATTCCATTTCATTCCATTCCATTTCATTTCATTTCATTTCATTCCATTTCATTCCATTTCATTTCATTTCATTTCATTTCATTTCATTCCATTTCATTTCATTTCATTCCATTTCATTTCATTTCATTTCATTTCATTTCATTCTATTTCATTTCATTTTATTTCATTCCATTCCATTTCATTTCACTCCATTTCATTTCATTTCATTTCATTCCATTCCATTTCATTTCATTTCATTTCATTTCATTTCATTTCATTTCATTTCATTTCATTTCATTTCATTCCATTTCATTCCATTCCATTTCATTTCATTTCATTTCATTTCATTTCATTCCATTTCATTCCATTCCATTTCATCTCATTTCATTTCATTCCATTTCATTCCATTTCATTTCATTTCATTTCATTTCATTTCATTTCATTTCATTTCATTTCATTTCATTTCATTTCATTTCATTTCATTTCATTTCATTTCATTTCATTTCATTTCATTTCATTTCATTTCATTTCATTTCATCTATTGTTGCTTTTCTGTGGTAACTTCTTAGCCAGGACTCAAAGTAGCTGCATATAAATAAATTCAATATCAATTCATAACAAAAACGAGCTTGAAGTATGAAGCAAACTTTTGACCTTTTTTATTGAAAATATGGAGGAAGGATTAAAAATTTAGATAAGTATGTGATCTTCATAGATCTATGATGCATCTGTGATTTATTCATTGATTAATTCATTAATTCGTTTAACTCTGGATTTATTCAGCGATTCAATTATTGATTTCTTGATTTACTTAACTTACATTCATTCGTCGGTTCGTTCGTTCACTCATTCATTCATTCACTCATTCATTCATTCACTCATTCATTCATTCACTCATTCATTCATTCATTCACTCACTCATTCATTCATTCATTCACTCATTAACTCATTCACTCATTTATCCATTTATTCTTTCATTCATTTATTCATTCATGAATTTTTCTCTTGAACAATGATTTAGGTACGATTTGGTCTCATCATATGGCGATGATGCATTTGCTAATATGACTTGCAAGAGATGGTACATAATAAACACCATCTGCGATGCAGAATTAAGAATTATGTATTACAACTATCCACCATACATAAGGAGATTGGAAGATGGAACTATTGATGGAATTCTGCCTGGTATGTTGCCCTGTTTTATAAATCCCTTTGAATTTCTTTTACGTTCTGGACCCTCTTTATTGAACCCTTGACTATCTTTAGTTGTACAGGGTTCCTGTTAAGGATTCAGATTTATTAGTGTTAAGTGTAAGCTCATACTTCGCGTCCACTCTGAGATGTTTGGCTTTACAATTTCTGAAAGATGCATAAGTTTGATAAAAATATATAAACAAATTAGTTATCACAAACAATTTCAGATCATCGAAAATCATGAATTGAAAGTGATTTATAATCCATCGAGGCCTAATTTTTGGTAGTTCTTAGATTTGGCTTCTAATAGTTTTAATTGCTTGATAAAAATGTTACCAGGGATACTTTCACAGTCCTATGAAAGGAGCTTTTACCAATAGGGTTCCTGTTAAGATAGTACGTAAAACGACAAAGGAAAATGGAGGAATTAAATTAAAACATGCTAAAGATCATTGAAAACTTTGATTTTCACTTGATCTGCTGCCAGATGTGTTATTGAAAACAGAAAAACTGGTTATATGATGTAAAATTCTTTACTAGCATTAAAAGTTACTTGATTTCAATGCAAAAAGAAAACGAGACCTAAATCCTCTCACCTTTTCATCTAAGAGGTGAAACAACTTCAAACGTCTAAGGCAAGTCCTTCCCCCTGCCCTCAGAAACGCCTAATTCTTCTATCTAACTAGCGTAAAACTGCGAGCTCCTAAAAGTGTCTCAGTGGAAAAAAGAGTACAATTGCTTCATTTGCATCTTTTCCCCCTCCCTGCCAGAGAAATGAGGCTGGATTCGCCACGGATTATATTTTCCACAAGCTCGAGAGAAAACGGTTCAGAAAGAGAGTGATACTTGGCTCTGTAAAAAGGCAAAAATGTTTACAACTAAGTTTGTCCCACTTGAAAAAGTGTGAGATACGTTTTTGCTCCGAAGAACTATTGATTCCGTAGCAAAAGATTGAATCAAAACTTTATTGAAGAAGCAAATAGGGGCACTAATTTATCGAAAAAGTCATTCTTGCGAACTGCCTAAAAATACCCAAGGTAATAAAAAATTTGAGTACTTGAGTTATTCTAAATTTTCTTACTAAAACGTGAATATTTACTTCAAGAATTGTTCATCAGATTATGGATTTGTTGTCAACTGTAAATATGCAATACAGCGCCTGCTTCTATCTACAAATATTAACGACTCTACTATTTTACTATTTCAGTTTAACTGCTGTTTTTGTTTCTTTTTCAGCACTTTTAAATATTTCGCTGAAAACATGTTGTTTTATGTGTACAAGATTGGTTTACCTAGAGCCACTGACCGCGATAAAAAAAGCGATAACGCAGTTTTATAATACATCACATTATTCAATAATCATGCCAAATTTGAATGTACCAAATTCAGATGTCTATTCTACTGGTCCATTTGTAAAGTTGATGGATACACCAGGTGTTGTGTATGTTCATATTGACAAGTCGAAGGAAAAATACATGGATAGAACAATTGGATCGCTTGTCAACTCATTGCCTCTCTTTGCGATAATATTGCTTTTGACGGCAGAAGGAGGCTTATTTATTTGGCTGTTGGTATGTATTCCAATTAATTTATTTATTGCTCTCAAATACCAACATAGTTAATCGTTGAAGAAAGCAGATATTTTTTGTGCAAAGTGTGTTCTCTTGCTTTGGGCTAGTGTATTTGTTGGCAGTTGCTGCTGCGGGAATGTCTTTTGCAACCAAAATAACCTTGAAAAAAATAAAGGAAAGGAAAGCAGAGAACGGGAGCATTGATGAAATTCATTTTAAGAATATTTGACAACTAATTCGACAAACCATACTTGCACGCTACAAAGGGGTATATCTGTCAGTCACATCTTAGACTCTTCTCTGGCAAATCAGAGAAAGTACTTGTCCTTTGCTAATAATCTCGTGGCAAAGCATTCCCAGGCGCTTTAGTATTGCGCTTGCAAGCTTGATTTAAATACTCGATGTTGTACATATGTTTATATCAAATTTCTAATTAATTCAAATAACTTCTTGGTGATGTGGGTACTTCATGGTTTTTGTCTTAGGATCAATGGAAAAATCCGGAAGAATTCCCACAAACATTCGTTAAAGGTGTTATTGAAGGATCCTGGTGGGCATATATTTCCATGACAACAGTGGGGTGAGTTTATTGTCTAGTTTGTCACCATGGTTACGTTAAGGGAGCATGTCCCTTTCAGTGTAATTTCCTGCTTAGAACAGCTTTTAGCAATCAATGTTCGACATTTGATATTAATTATATAAAGCAATCTCTATCGTTTTTCAATTGGTCTTTCGATTCGCAGATGTCTATCTGGAACTGTTTTGTATTGTGCAAGTAAAACTTAAATGTCCTCTGGGAATCACAATTGTATTAAGTTGAAGTTATTGAATAGAAGACTCGGTTTTTTGCGCTGGAGCAAAGCCTTGTTTACTACGTTTGATCTATTCCGAAACAATTTCAAATGGTCAAGCCAATGAATTCCACTTTATTTCATTGCTTTGAAAATCATGTATCCAGTGCCTGAATTCGGTCTGAGAAAGTGTATTTACAATAAACCTGCAACAAAACAAAAAAGGAAATAAGATTGATGGCATGGAGAAGTTGCAAAGGCCCAGGCCTGCAAATTTAGATGTACACGTTTTGAGACTTTTCTCAAAAAGCCAATACTGCTGGTGATCACCCTGAGACCGGCACATGAGCAAACGAAGAACTTCTAAGGGCACATGCTACAATGATCTAGGCCTGCGTTGGCGCAATAGCTGCCACAACCCCAGTCTAGATTACCAAATAGAATTGCTTGCTTGTTGGAAGGTATCTGCCTTAATCAAAGATGTACACTTCAATGAAAAAGGCTTTCAATAGAAAAAAACGAAAATGTTAGTCGTGCTTTCTTTCACTATATTCACAGTTGGGTTTTCAGTTAGGGTCAATGGATGATTAATATTTTAGAAAAATATAGAGTCGAAAATACTTTGTTTATCTAAAATGCAGTTAAATGAATGGTGCAGTTGACAATCAAAATACATCCGATATGGATGATGATGGTAATGGTGAAATAATGACGGTCAGGTTTCTGATAGTGCTCATTACCACAACCCATCATTGCAAAAATGTTGACCAATTTGCTTTATCTAAATGGGAATTTCTCCCAAAACGCTGTAAATGTGCACCTTCCCATCATATAGATACGGCGATAAAGCACCACGCTCTATTCAAGGAAGGCTTTTTGCAGTGTTTTGGATTACCACTGGCATTGCAATATCTGGCATATTCACCGCATCTCTCTCATCGTCCTTGACTTCGGCAGCTCTTCCAGAAAAAACACAATTGCAGGGACTCAAGGTATGTTGATCATTGCGGGCTCGCAGAGGGGGGGAAATGCCTGGGCCCTGTCGTCGACTTTCTTGTTGTAAGATCTCCTGCCCAATCAGCATCTGAATAACCATAGAGATCAGAGTTTCTTTTCTTAACAGATTCAAACTTCAGATCAAAATCTAATGTTCCTTTAATGTGCCGAAAAATGCGTGCAATGCCTTGGCAATGTGCCTTGCTAGGATTCGACATGAATTGAGAAAGAACTGGTGCAGTTAAATCTTGCCGAGTTGCAGTAATTACATCTAGTTGCTAAACCAGGTCATGAAATTATGCAAAAAAAACATCAGGAATTATATATGCATCAGGATTTAAAACACATTATGATCAGGATTGTAGGAACGCAGAAGGGAGCAGGGGAAACTGCGTTTTTGCCCTTCACAAAACGACCATATCTTGTTATTTTCTTCTGGTTTTCCCTCACCTGTCTTTGATCTGGCCAACTTGCTCCACTTTACTTCTGGCATCCCTGATTGCATAAATTTATTTCGAGTACTAAATTTATATTTCCCTTTTGTATTAGCTATCTTTTTCTTGCAGATTGGCTATTTAGCAAATTTAATGATATCATACGAGGAAAACATCATTTACAGAGAAGGCGGAATACCTATAAGTAACTATATTTTTTAGTTTATTATCAAAAATGGACAATCTATGGCATTACCTGATTCAAGAATATATGGCCCAGTTCTTTGCAAAATGACCAAGCATCAATTTAAATGATTATTAAAGAAAGGAACATTCTTGTAAAACAGGTTATCGAAAGAACCA
Source organism: Catostylus mosaicus (assembly GCA_964019065.1). Lineage (NCBI taxonomy): Eukaryota > Metazoa > Cnidaria > Scyphozoa > Rhizostomeae > Catostylidae > Catostylus > Catostylus mosaicus. Next base: position 2,758,035 of record OZ025199.1, read on the forward strand.
GAGCATAGGCACTCTAAATCAAATCTCCCAAACTCAATAAAGTTTTCGTGCACTTATTCTTTTAAAAGATTTGGCACGCGATTTGTGACCTAGACCCAAGATACTTTTCGAAGCACATTGCATCATAACAATTTGAACTACTTAGTGTATCCCGGGATAAATGCTTGATACAAAAAATGCTCTAGAAGTGTCACATCTACCAGACATATCGGTAACTGGTGTATTTATGGAGAATATCTGCAAAAAATTTACCGCAAAATTAAGAATAGCGTTCTTCAGATGCCGATAAGTTAGAAATTTTGTAAAAAGAACCTTGAAGGGCTGCAATATTGTCATATTTGAAATGGCCCACAAACCTCTTGTTACTTCGCTTCTTCATGCTAGAGCTACATTCTAAGTTCCTGCACACATGTATTTAAGGATTTTACGCTAAAAATGCATCATTTCAAGCTACAGTTTATAAATGACATCATACATCTTTTTCAATAGGATTTAATGATACCAAAGTTATGATTGAAAGTCTCCGAAATGAAGATATTAAAGGTAAGACATTACTCACAGTCAACACTTCAAATATGTGATGGTGCTAATGTTAGTGGAACATAGCAAAAGAAAGTACTTCCATCCAATGATGGCATTGAAAAAACGGAACATTTTATGAAATATTTTAAAAAGAATTTCTGGAGATCTTGAACAATCAATAAAATAGTGTTAATAATAATTTGTGTACACCCTCACGCAAGAAAAAGTAGTCAGATGATAAACAACAACAACAACAAGATAAACAACAACAACAAGATAAACAACAACAACAACAACAACAACAACAAGAAAAACAACAACAACAACAACAAAAAAAACAACAAAAAAAACAGCAAGATAAACAACAATAGTATTTAAAAAAAGAACTGTAACATATCACGTTAAAATGAGAAGAAATATGAGATGCTGTGAGTAAAACAAAATGTGTTGACTACACTGTTAAATTGGCTTGACGCGTTTCTTTTCAATTTTAAGAACTTTATCAGCCCTCTGTTCAATTCTTAAAACCCCACTCTCTTTCTTCACGGTCGATCAATTCCAAACGTCTACTATCTTCACTCTTTCTTTACCATGCTCGCCAATTTGATTAAGAAGAACGTGCGCCCAAAAAACAACGGACAGAGAACTGTGAAAGTCTGAAATCGCAAATTTCTAAAAGGATATTGCATGTACAGAGAGATGATGAACAGAATTATAATGATTTAGATGATGCAATGCACATGTTATCTTCGTGTATTTGGGTTTCTCTTGTTCTTTAGCATTAAGTAAGCTTCTTTTTTGTCTGATGCACTACGACTCGGGTCCTTGCAGGCGCTTCTTCTACAAGATGTTTGGTCCTTTATTAAAAACTTTGGATGGCTGGGAGTTGCACAGGATGCATAAAAATGCTTATGCGTTGCACAATTATTCTTCATCTTTCTCTCATAGGAATTCTAATGGATATTCTTATTTTGGACTATCATTGGGAAAAATTCAATAGCTCCGGACTGCAGCTTCTACGAAAAAAAGATATTAAAAATTCTGCCAGTGTATATGGGATGACATTTTCAAGCCATGCTTGGCAACAATGGGAAAAATATTTGAACCATTTTTTTAGGCAAAATAAGGATGCTGAAAGCAGACTGCTTACAGATGCAGCGAGCACTCTTCAGAAAAAGGTTGGTTTAAAGTATGTTCAATTCAGTAACTTTTGGAGTGGTTTTTCTCGCAAGGCTAGGCCAATGGCTAATGCTATGAAAACGCCGCTTGATAGTTGCCTTGGTACAGACCTTGTTCAAGTTTTCTCTGGTGAATAAGTAGTTAGACAACTCACTAGAAATTGTTATACATGTAAAGGTAAAAAATTGAATTAACTAACATAATGATACATTATATTGGATTGATACCAGCATACGCACCCTGTAGAACCAACATGGTACTTGAGCACGATACATAGGCAGAAGGTAGCCTAACAAGCTTCAGTCAATCAACTTCTCTTCCCATTGCAACGTTAATATATTCTATAGTAGGAGTGCCACGGCAACAGAGTAGACAATGTTTTTCGGGGTACATTAAGAGTTGGGAAGAGGCGGTCGTAAAGCCCAGTTCTCAGCTCTTGCATCTTCAGAGCATCGAGTAGAAACAATCAAATACAATGAATTTATACATAATAATGATCGACTGTTTTTATTTGCTGTGTACTCTACCGTTTTGCGTCGTTCCTATTCACCGTCGCAATAAATCCTCTAGAATAAGGTAGGCAGCTTCTTTTTTGTTCTCTACTTCACTTTTTACATTAATGGGATATTGCCATGTATTTTTTACAGCTTTCCCTGACAAATATGGCAGATTCTGGTACTCCTGAAATGCTTTCAGGCAAGGCATACATATTAGTCATCGTATATATAAGTATTGCCATTGCTTGTTCTCTTTGTTTTGGTTTTGCCTTCGACCTGCTAAGAAAGATGCTAAAGAAGAAGAAGAAGAATTTGGAGATAAGGGAGCATGAAATGCAGGCGCCTAAAGGTAATAATAACGATATTTTTTTTAAAATATTAGGTTTTTTACTGTAAGATAAAGGACATCACGGGCAGGAATAGATATAAGATGCTTTGCTTACCCTACCCATTATGATAGGGGAACAACAGCAACAGCAATAATAACAATAACAACAACACAAACAAAACAACAACAGCAAAAGCAACAAAACCAACAACAACAAAAATAACGAAAACAACAACGACTTGAAGTCATCACAACGTTGCAGTTTAATTCAGATATTTCTAATTTTTGTGTTCTTGCAGATAACGCATGCCTCAAGAAAAGAGTTGAGCAGCTTGCAACAACAGTTGCAGGTCTGCAAGAAGCTATTGCAGAGATCAAAGCCGACTTGCATAAATGCTAGATTCGAGAAATAAATGATACAAAGCAAGTTTAGATTTCAAAGCTTAGAGTTCAAAGCTTAGAGTTCAAAGCTTAGAGTTCAAAGCTTAGAGCTTGAAAGCCAATATTCGGCTATTCTACACATGAGCACCGAAGACATAACATAGCCAAGTCTGACAACCGCAAGTTATAAATAACGTTTCTTAAAAATTGGACAGTAGCTTTTAGTTTGCATGTACCATAGCACATTTACCTATTGCATTTTCATTTGACGTGCAGTATCTTGTATCATAGATAGGGTCATTTTTTGCTTAGGCTTGTTTACATTTTTCAAAAAGTCGAGACCGTTCCTTCTATCGTTTTTTATTCAGCATGTATTTTTCAGTATCTGCAGGCAAAAGTGGTTTCAGTGACTAATAGATACTCTTATATATCTACCTGTTCTATCAACGTGAAACCAATCATTTTATTTCTATACTTTAACTTGTTTTAAGCTGGAAAAGTTCTTAAAGATAGAGTTAAGGCTTTTATGGAAGTAAGTTTTGCAAAACAAGAGTGAAAACGAGTGAATTAGGCTGTTGAAGATATTGGAGATGATGGTAAACGGTTGCTAAGTAAAATACACAGCGACGACCAAACAGGTGCACTTCTACACGTTATTCGGAGATTATATAAATATATTTATCCTTTTTTGCTTCTTTTTATTCTAATTTATTTCATTCTATTTTATTTTTTTTTATTTTATTCTATTTATATTTATTTTATTTTATCTCTTTTTATTTTATTTTATTTTATTTTATTTTAAGAAATACCATACTTCCATGCATAGGTGTGTATCATATTTCATACAGTTAAGGTAGATGAATATCAGAGACAATTACTTTGATAAAATTGTAATATTCTGCATAATCATCAATTAAACATTCCGTAAAACATTTGTATATATCTTAATATGGTTTTACTATCATGCTGTGTAAGAGAATGAGTGTGGTATCCGTATAGTAAGATTGGGTCAGCGCCTGGTTTGAAAAATCGGTATGTCCAAATGGCTGTAATAACTCAAAAACTCTAGCGAGAAGATTTTGATTTCCTAATGGAAAATCTCTTTCCTGGAAAATCACGTAGCTAGACAAGGGGCATAAATGTTCAAAGTTGGAATGAAGAGTTGTCAATGGCAACTACAGCCTTGACAGCTCTTCCATCTTTATTAGAAGAGGAAGAGATTACAACTCCTGGGAAGGAGTTTTCAAACAAAATGGCCACACCGCAACTGTGATTTTTTACCAAAGGAAAAAATATGCTTTGCCATTCTAAATTTTTGTAAACTGATAAACGTCCATATCATTATATAAATAGGTTTCTTGCAGAAAGAATATATTTTGTGTTTGTTGCGCCAGCCAGTCTAAAACATTACGTTGTTTGGTAGGGTCTCTGAGACCATGGACATTAATGCTAAGAATGCTTAACAGCATAATTGGGGTTGCAAATGAATGACAAAACACAAGCTAAGGATAAGGAAAAGGTTGTAACAAAAGAATAATGGATCGTAACAAAAAGTAGATAAAGAAAAAACTAAAAAGAAGGATAAATAAATAAGGAAAGGGTAACGGGCATGCTAAAAAATGTCATGGCGAAAAAGAGACTGGTACTCCAAATCGCCGAGGGACAAGGTTAAGTAACGTTATCTCCAATTTTCTTGTTAACGAAGGACCTGCTTAACACTGTAATAAAGGAAGCCTCATCAGTGTCACGAGGCCTCTTAAGAGACGGAGAGTCAGTGTCTTCAAAATTCAGCGACTCATCAATGACGAGCAACCCACACGAAATGTTGTCAGTAGAAACAGCTGAGGGCGTGGGAGAGGCCTCTTCAACAGGTGCCACAACCTCTTGCTCCTCTAAAATTACGCCCCAGTCACCAGAAACAACGGGATCCTTTACCTCATCTTTAGATGGATGCCCGGACTGAAAGTTGTAATTCTCCTTGTCCCAGCTTGTTGGGCAGTTTTCGAAATTGTGATTTACCGAGTGACATCCTTTGCATTTAGGGGTCACAGGGCAAGAACGGTTGAGATGACCAACCTTGCCACAGTTGTCACATCTTTGACAACACATTGTTTGGCGATGTGGCTACTCGCGTCACATTTACGGCAAGTGGACGTTTGACCCGCATATTGGACCGCAAGGCAGAGTGGGCCAATATAAATAAAACTGGGAATTTGTCTCTGAAGCTTTATTTTGAACGGTAAAGTTCCAGAGAGAATCCCAGTGTCCATGATGGTTTTCTCTCTATAAAACAGAATGGAACCGAAGTCTTTAATTCGGTCCAAAACAACTCCGGCTTTCAGCTCCGCGGGTTTAATAATAACTCGTATCCACACTGGATGAGAGAGATAACGCGGAGAACGACTGACATAATCTGAGGCCAAAAAGGAGTCATTTTCAGCCACAGATTTGAAAGTAACAGCAAAGTCACCGTTCAGTTGGACTTTGATTTGCTGTGGCACAATATCTAAAGATTGCAATTTAGCCACAATAATCCTAGGATTCACAGCGCCTTTGTCCGAGGCAATGATGACAGTTCGCGGCCGGGATCTATTCAAATCGGGAGACTTTTCCGGGAAATCAGGCGCCGTTTCTCCTCAACACGATCAGGGAGTGAATCAGCCTCGGAAGAGTCATCGCTGCCATCTTGATCGGATAAAACAGGTGCGGACGGAGCTGGCAAAACAGGTGCAGAGGTAGCAGGCAAAACCGATAAGGACGAAACAGGTGCAGGCGAAGCTGGCAAATTGGACAAAACCAGTGCGGACGAGGCCGCAAAACTGCTAGACGAACGGTGACACCACAGTGAACTTTCTCTTTTATATCTCGTGATTCATGATCTCGCATCCCGTGTACACCAGTTGGGGAATGCGAATTCTCGGCCATTGTTTCACATTTCCCAAGGGGCAACTGTGCTGTCCGTATGGGAATGAGACTACATTTGATCTTAGCTAAAAGGCTGAGAAAGAATGACTGAATATATCCAACATTATCACATCATAATACATAGTCTTGCTTTAAAAGTGCATTTTAGCAAGAGAAAGCAATCTTATTGTGTGATTGCTTTTTGCCGCACAACGTCAAAAATAACTGCACAAATCAGCAAGATAATCCATTCAGTTTCTTGGTGAAATTGGTTCGGATGATGTTTACAATATTTCACCCGCCTAAGAACAATTTAATTAACCATATAGTCATAATTAACTGACATTATATGATTCATCATTTTAATAGATGCATCACAAATGGTTTGCAAGCAGATTCCAGTGCAGGCTTCAATAATCTATCACTGCAGAGCTAACCATAAGTCTTCCATGATTATTTCGCTAGATGTAGTGAATTTTTATTCGATTATGATGAGGGTGGGCCGCCCACGGCTGTACTGCAATACCAGGGCAACCCGTGCTCGCGGTGAAGCAAGCTTCGTACCGACGAGCGAGTTCCAAAAATCAGTTTAATATTTGAGCGCCCTTGGGCGCATATCAGATATTAAGCTGATAAGAACAGATACTACACTTGATCTTAGCCAAAAGGCCGAGAAGCGATACCATACCTGTGGAGTAGGTTGCGCATATCCAAGACCGTGGCGTCCCGAGTGTGGGACGCGAAAATTACAGAAGTAGTTGGCAGGCAGGACTCTGCTCCTAGTGTGGTGAAGAGTTTTGGAAAAGACCGTAGGTTATGGACTTGGGGGGTCTAATGGCACCCAAAGGTCCAAGGCAGGGTTCTGGTGGGGGTGCAGGGGGCAGAGCCCCCGGAGACATCAGAGATTTCACTTTCTGGGGCCTGAAAATGGCTAAGGATCATACAATTTTCTTTTTGTAAGAAATACAACAATTGGTCTCTGTGAGTCTTAAAATACTATCCATAATAATAATAAAATGGCAAAGGGGGGGTTCTGGAAACCAGGAAACCCCCCCCCCCTAAATCCACCCCTGCTAGGGTCTCATACTCTCATCCCTTTGGTATTGAGAATAGGGGAATTCAAGGAATACATATAAACGTGTCTAGACTTAATGGAAATTGCCTTAAATTTATGCTTATGCTGTATCTCAGAAATTGCGGTCTCTGCTTTTGCCTTTAGCTTAGAAAACATTTAGACATGACAAGGGTTGGTAAGGCCATAGACGTGAGACGACGATGGTTTGGGCCTAATAAGAAGGAAGGTTTGAAGGTAGGAAGGTGGGTTGACTTGTGAAGCAATGGAATGGACAGGAATGCTCCTCTTCACAGAATTATAACATTATAACAAACTGGAATCCTACGGCAGTGAAAGATCAAAAGTACACAATGGTTTTCTATAAAACAGAAACTCACCTGCTGCTGCAGCAGAACGGCCGCCATGCGAGCTTCTTTAAATGTCATTAACTTCAAGGAGTTTCTCCCGACCCGTATTTTGGTAAAGGAGCCCAGTTGTCAATTTGCACACAAAGCTTGCTGCGGAAAAAAACTCTTGCTTCGCTCCGCTTTTTCTCTGCCAGCAGGAATAGACAAATGGGGGGCGGGGGGGGGGCCTTTCGATAAGAAAAATTTACCGGCATATCATGATGAGCTACATTTAGAACTAATTTGAAAATCTTCGTTTCATGAATACGTGTATAATCGGTCTTATTAAACGATTATTTTATCAGATGGAAACAAAACTGGTGTTTCCAATTGTTGCAGGATTAAAAGTGGGGATGGGGCTGTCATCGGAGCCCCGGAACAAAGCAACAGAGGATATTGGGCTACATGATGTCAAGATGGCATTTTATTGTAATGGTAAGATTTTCAGGAAAAGTTTGAAAATCTCACAAAAGAAGTCTTGGAAGCTTGGTATTTCTCCATGCGAGGGACATTGAATTTTAAAATGATTTAATGTCCTGTTGAATATTGCTCTTAATTAATAATGAAGTTCCAAGCACAAACATAGTCACAAACTACCAAATTAGATGACCTTGTCGAATTTGAAGACACATCGTTAATATGTTCCTTCGATGCTCTCAGCACTCATTATAGCATCTGAGTTGCCAATTTGCTCGGCAAATTCTTATTCCATTTTTAGACGACTTGAGCATGATTTTTGCTCTGGCAATATTGGGTGAAAGTGCATAGCCTTGGTGTCATTCAATTTGGATCTTACACTATTAATCGCAACCTTCAAAACTCTTTATATTGGTATCAGTATCTGGATTCGAATGAGGCGAAGATAGGTAGGAAGAGAAGGTCCAATGACTGGTGGAAAAGACAGGGAAGCAACCAATAGGAAAACGGGAAATGTAGAGCTAATCAGATTGAGCCAATGAGGAAAGAGATAGTCAAGAGCGAATCTGTCTTTTCTTTTTTTTATCAAATAAGACCTAAACACACAACCAATATAACTACTGTGCCACCCATGGCAGGAAAGTACACCTAATCAGCGAGTTCCAATAATGAATGGCACCTACAATTAACTAAGGAATTAAACGCAAAGAAACATTAAAATAAAAGAAAAAAACAAGGAGCCTGATCGCAATAAGACATTGGCTATAAACCCAAAGACACCATATGTACACGACCAATGCCTGTCTTTTAAGTACAAAGTAACTGGAAGTTATTAGGCATCGATCTATACTATTTAAGAAACGCGATAACCAGAGGACATTTGCAAATTAGCATCATCTGAGAAGCAAAAAAGTCATGTTTTCAATATTTTTGTTCAAAACTGGATTACTGTATGTAGGGCTGTGACCTAACCTAAGTTAACTTTGTACCAGTGGCGCTGTGGGAGCACAGTTTTTAGGGGGCCAAAGGTTCAAATTTTCCGACGACGAGACAATTTTTTCCGACAAAACCAACAGCAGTGAAACCCCTTTTAATGTCTTGTTTCTTCTAGTCAATGAAGAAACTTGTGATGTACTGAAAGAAGGAGAAAATGAGGGAGCCAGAATACTTCATTACAAATCTAAAGATTGTCGAATCGATAGAGACTTTAAGTCTTGTAACATTTGAATTCAGAGTACTAACTACTTTCTTAGCAATGGTGGTGTTTTTACAAAAACAACATATATCTTATCAAAATTTAATGACTTCGACATACTATTCTTAACGCTTAACAGAATAAGGGAATTTAAATGATCCAGTCACATGGTTGACTGGAAACAATTCATAACAATTTCCAATTTTGAGAGTGTTGCTTCACTGTCATTTGGTTGAGCCTATAGGAAGAGTGACAAGAATCCTATATAAAGGGTTCAAGATTTTTCTTTAATAAAACTTACTGCTGTGATGAAGTTCTCCCACGCAAAGTCCCTAACTTTTCTTTTCATTACTGCTAAGAGGGGTCTCTCCTTTCATCTTCACCTCAAAAGACATATTCTTCTCTTTGGCCACATTATTGAATGCATCATCTGGTAGGCCATCAGTTGTGATAATCTAGCAGATCTGTTCTGGATCGAGCAGCGCAAATTCACAAAGTATGGTTTTATGACTAGAGAATCGTGTCTTTATTGATGTTAATGCTTTATCAATTGAGTAGGTGCATGTTTTCCGTCAGTATTTGGCGGTTGAATTCTCTTCACTTTTGTAATTGTTGATTGCGGTAAGATTAGTCGGATTCACTTTTGTAATTGGAGAGCTTGTCACTCGCCTTCTTCCTTCTCTTGGCACGTTTTGCTGGAAAATCTTGCTGCAGTATCTGTGCCTGCTACTGACTCCTTTCTTTCAGCCAATACAATAATCACTTCGCATTCGAGGTAACCGCCCCTCTGCCGTCTCGACTAATCTTACCGCAATCAACAGATCGATTTGCTCTGACTGAAGAATATTTGAAGCAGGGTCGGTGATGGCGAATATCTTCCGGAAAACATGTGCTGTCATTATGGTTTCAAAAGATGTAAACCTTATTCAAGATTACAGTTTCATTGACCGTTCTCGTTTGACTACTGGCACTGCTGTAACATATATAACAAGCAATTAAACAAGTCCTCTGAGCTTGCAAAACACATATTCTCAAGTGCGTTTCTTGAGAATGCCCCTCTCTTCTTGTACTCTTTCGTATTTGATTTTTTGTGAATCATGGCGGAAAATTGAACACGAACGATGAATAAAATTGAATCAATTAATTTATGGTTTTTCTGACAAAAGGAAGAAAATGACGAAATTTTCCGATGGACCTTTCTCCGGCCACGATACCGCTGACTTTGATGTTGCAAACTGTCACTTCTAGTTTTACATTTATAACAAGAGATGAACTTCCTACAGCACAGAATATTTGTGGAAAGAACATTTTTTAAATTTCACAAATATGAACTTACAAATTTCCAATCAGCATCGAAATTATCCGACAAATTATTTTCAAGGGGGCCATGGCCACCCCCCTGCCCCCCCCCTGGCCACGGCGCCACTGCTTGGTACCCCTGTGTTTGTACAGACTTACGTTAAACTTATTGCTAGCTGTGATGGCTATTGTTCTAGTAAGTAATGTGAATCCCAGTATTCAGATGAGTAGCTTATTCTTTGAAAAGTTCAAGTCGAAGTCATGTAACTTTTGATTAAGATTTATCGTTATGTTCGACTACGTTTGTCTTGTCTCTGTCGATCCTGCGTTTATAAATAGTATTGATTCATCACGAAGAACACAAGAGTTACATGTACAATATCTCTGGTTTTGAAACCAGCTTGAAACATAGAAAGTTTTAAGTTATTACGTTGTATTTTACAATTCTACTATTGCATCTGACCATTTCGCACGGAACGCCCTTAGTCATTAGTCATTAGTCATCATTATTGCACTTTCCTTTTTGATAAACAGTCTAATCAAAAGCCTAATTCTAAGTCTATAAACAGAACGGCAGGCTCATTTGTGTATGAATATTAATAAGCCAGCGGTGACTTCCACGAATATTTATCTCATATCTGGTAGTATAAGCTGGTGCAAGATAACCTGGATATTGGCGAACAATTTAGTGGTAAATATGTGGATTTAACTTTTTATTTGGCATCAGATTCTTGATCTTTTGCAAATTTGATTTTCAGGCATTTGCAGCATTCTTCTTTTCAGACAATTATCAGCTATAGTTTGGCAGACAAAAAAATAACCTTGTCCCTGTTATCGAGACGCTCGGTTTCGGCGGTCGGCAGAAATATATTGTTATTGTCTGCTTGTATGGCAGATATCTCCAAACGGATACATGATACAGCATAGGTATGATATAAAAATTGAGAAATTAATCCTTAAAACCAATTTTTTGGCAGTTTGCATCTTGAGTAATGCTATTTTTATGGGATTCAATTTTGGATCATTCCATTTTTTGAGTAGTTGAAATTTGTTCTTGGACGAGCATCCCTGTCAAAGAAAGGCTTGTGTGCCTTGTGTGCCCCCCCCCCCCTCCCCACTGGGTTTCTCGTGTGAGTTTCTTGTTTGGTCTGTGTATCAGACTACCGCTAACTATACAACATGGCGCGGATAAAAAGTTTCCGCCTAAATTATATCTTTGCTTTTCGTGTTTTTAATTTGGAGCACAAATCAGCTTTTTTGTCTTGGTTTAGAAAGTCCATAATATCGTTAGAATAAGCTGCCCATCTGACTAAATTCGAACTGCTGATTGCTAAGTACTGCAATATTACCGACCAACTAATTTTGTAGAAAATGATAATACGTCTTTCCATTTAATCCAACAAAGTATGTTACTGAGCAAAGATGTGTTGCCGAAACCATTTTGACAACAATTTTAACCATCACTCAGCACAAGCATTTCTCACAAAAAAATACAAGTTGCATTGGTTTTAGGGAATGTTACAATCCTACTGCAATTGATAATGTTACTTTTCAAATATCTGTTTGCTTTTACATAAGAAATGAAAGCTACATTTAAAAAAATGAACAAATATACCTCTCGTAAGATAAGTGTTAAAATCAGCAACATTAATAGATGTTTTCGAAAGAAATTAGAGTACACTCTTTTCAATTCTAGCGTAATAGCGGCATAAGATGCTTATTAATCTTTTTTGATACACTGTGTTTTTGCAGCATTTGGCATTGTATAAAACTGGTGTTAAACTGTAGAAATGATGGCGGCTGTGATTATAAAAGTTCTCATTGTGTCTCTTTTCGTCACATCTTTGCATTGCAACAAAGGGCATGTGACGGATGTACTTATCAACCGGAGGTTCAGCTGCCCAAGAGCTAGTAAGGAGATACACAAAATTGAGAGTGAAATTCAATGCACTCATCGATGTCTGCGCAAGAGATGCAAGGTCCTCAATTACAACGCCAAAGAGGAGAATAGAGAAAACTGTGAAATAATAACAGGTGAATGCTCGTCAAAATCGAACGAGGAAAATTGGAAAGCAGTTACGTTGCAGGTAAATACTTTCGGACCAGTAATATATGATGTTACATTTGAAGAGGATCTTTCATAACAGGCTCGAGGCCAAGGGGGAGTATCAGTCTAATATAATCTCTTCTGTCCAGCCCCTCTCTGATCCACTTTTGCCTGTTATGGGCTTCGAAGTATTGAACATGTACAGTATTGCAGCTATTTATCTTGTATCACACTTTTGTAATGAAATGTCACAACAAACTCAGGGCAATTTCGTAACAGGAAGGCAAAGAACAATATCAATAAACGTCATGAACATGCATTAAAAATTGCCCTTGAAGCCAAATATAGACCATCCTATAGACCATCCCTCAGGTGAACTTTATAGTGTTATTGGATTATAGACACTCTAAGAAGGTTTCAGGAAGTAGCGATTCATTTCATTGTCTTTAAACGCTATTCGTTGTGTTCGACATCGAAGAGCTTTTCGCTGAGAAATTGCTGTTGCATGATGTTTTTGCCACTCTGGGAGAAATGAAAGCGACGATACAAAGAAGGAAAGACGTTTCCTTTTGACGTGGTATCGAAAAGCTTGACATCAGTTTCCAGAGAATCTGAGACCACGTAAAGGCCTGGTACAATAATTATTTGAGTGAACAGAGGTTATGGGGGATCCAGATACGGAAAGCTGTCATAAATAATGGTACAAAACGGGGGCAGGATTGTCCCCCGATCCTAGCCCCTAATAAATTGCCCTGTCATTCAGCCCCTAATAAAATTGATAGTATTATTTGCTAGTTTTACCTAGATCAATGTGCTTGTACAAAATTTGACTTATGAAACAGTTCCTCTGGTGATTTTGCTTCGTACTGAAGAAGTATTATTGTATTATGAATTATTTCGCAATGGTACGATCTGTGCTCATGTGAGCACTGAAGTTGTTTTGATTTCGATAAGACAGAGTTCACTGCGATGAAAGTATCTTTAACTGAGAGATTTTCGTTATCATGCTAATTTGTTCGTGCTTTATACAGACTTGGTGAACTATTTTGAGAATTTGATATAAATTTTTCTCCAATTTTAGTAATGGTCTATAAAATGACCCCATACAGTCAAGCAATAGTCCATATGTTTAGTTCCGTCCTGCATGCTGTTAGATATCTTAAACATTTTCCACAAGGAGTCAGTTAAAATTTATGGGAAATTATGTTTACTCTTTCCTCTCACCCATTTTTACGTTTTCTATTGCTTAATTCTATCTATCTTTTCTTTTTTATCAGAAATTACAGCAAATAAGTACGCTTAAGTTGGTATTAACCCATACAAGCAATCAATTTAGCATATCTATAGTTACCTAGCACTTGCATTTTCTACACTATTTAAACAGCCTAGGAAAGCATGACCATCTGCAACGACATGAAATTGACAATTGTTTTGTTATGAGCTAAAATTATTCATGGTTGACAGCAGGCTGTTACTTGCAACAGGCTTTTAATCGCGAACGTGGACAAAATATTTTAAAAATTATGGAATGAAAGAATGATAAAATGATAAATATGCGTGGTATGTTATGAAACAAATAAATGATCATAATTAAAAAAAATGAATAGCACATGCACCATATTCGGGGTTTACATTGCCTACAGAAATAAATGCTGTACCTAATGAAAACACCATATATTATTCATGATGCAATTTATATTTTAAATTGACTTTTGATTCACCTAAAATATTACATAAGTTAACAATAAATCCAATGTCCTAATTGCCTACAGTTCTTCCATGATGTCATATGTTTTGCTATGAGCTGGTAATATTTACGTATTCGCGTACTGAATTCCGCCTGTAGCAAAGAGCTTTAGGAACTCACTCCCAATATGTCCAAAGAAGCATTGTGCTTTCGTTCATTTCTTATTTTACATATTCATATTCACGAACATAATATCAATGGAATGGATTGCTAAGCAGGTGATGGAGCTTTACTATATGCGGGTTATTTGATTATCTGATGGGGAGAGATTTTACAACTTTTTACGAAGTTTTCAACTAACTCTGCACA